>JAVJIF010023647.1:0-52362 GCA_038442645.1 Agave tequilana
TTGGTATCAAAATTTGTTTTGTTGATTACAAGTAGTATCAAAATTTATTTTAAGTAGTATCAGTAATTTGTTTTAATTATTTTTCAAAATTTATTTTGATATGTATTGATTATAAGCAAGGGGAGCTTAACATCTCTTCTATATATAGATTCCTGTTGAGTGTAGTATATAAAGAAGAGGTTGACCTCTTTTCTTTATGTGGTACACGTGTATAGGGGAAGTTTAACATCTCCATCTATATATTGTATATTATGCTTATATGGATTATGGTTTAGTCATTTCTTTCTTCATGTAATGCATGTATGCAGGGGGAGTTACTTTATAGTCTCTCCTCTTCATGGATTTATATCGCATATATATACATTTAATTTTCTTTACCCCTTTGTTGATGATTGACAAAAAGGGGAGAATGATTTTAGAGTTTATATATGCATGTTTATTTGTGTTTATGCAAATATTTTGTTTTGATATCATGTTTTGATATATTGGTACCTAGAGATAATATTTCATATCCATATGTGTGTTATGATTTGTATCATGAGTTTTGTTGAATATTTTATTTTTGCTATGCATGAGTTAAGGGGGAGCTTCTTTAAAGCTTATCTTTAATCCATGCATATATAACTTTATAAGTTTTGTCATCATCAAAAAGGAAGAGATTGTTGGCCCAAAGACCCATCACTCTATAGTACTAATGATCTTGTGTTTATTAAGTTTTAGATTTTCATCAAGATCTTAGTCGGTGTTTAGCTTCAATAAAAAATTTAAAAGTCAAGTTTTGAAGCTAGCACGTGTAGATTCAAGAGTTCACGCTTCAAGATCGCATCAAATACTCAAAAAGAAGTTTAGCTCATGAATCAAGTTTGGACCAAGTCAAGATGGAGTAGATGATTTCAAGAGAAGATTTTCAAGAAGACTTGAGTCATGTTTGTAAGTTTAAGCTTTTTATTGTAGGATCAAATGTAAAGGATAGATTAGTTGTGGATTGTTCAAGCTCATATACGCGCACACAAAATATTTTATATCTTTCATGTTAATCAGTTTTAGTTTTTTGTTTAACAGTTTTGGTTTTGAGTTTCAAGAATATATCTTTCGATTTCATGAATAAATTTCACCCAAACAAGTTTACAAGGTTTACATGTGTATTAGATTTCATCCATATATATTTTTGCTTCATATTGTTTAGGAAACTTATTTTGATGAGTTTACTTCATATGTTTAAGTTTTGTTTTTATCAAAACTTATTTTAGAGCTTATTATCAAAATAAATATATTTCATTTACTATGTGTATTGGATCATTTCCATACACACAATACTTCTAATGTGTTTTAATATCTTGTTTTTGTACTTGAACAAGTTTTAGAAAAATTGATTTTTCATTTAGAAGTTGGTTTTTGAAAAATACGATTTTTGGTTTACGCTTAAATTTCTTTGCCTCAAAAATAGTTCACAGTTTTAGTTTATTGTTAAACAGTTTTGGTTTTGAGTTTCAAGAATATGTCTTTCAGTTTCATGAATAAATTTCATTAAAACAAATTTACATGATTTACATGTTTATTTGATTTCATCAATATATAATGTTACTTCATATTGTTTAGGAAACTTATTTTGATGAGTTTAGTTCATGTGTTTAAGTTTTGTTTTTATCAAAACTTATTTTAGAGCTTATTATCAAAAATAAGTATATTTTATCTACTATGTGTATTGGATCATTTTCATACACATATGCTTCAAATGTGTTTTAATATCTTATTTTTGTACTTGAACAAGTTTTAGAAAAATCAGTTTTTCATTTAGAAGTTGGTTTTTGAAAAATACAATTTTTGGTTTAAGCTTAAATTTCTTTACCTTAAAATAGTTCACATGTTTGTAATATGTGTTGATTTTTGATCACATATATTTGTGCTACATTGTATTCACATGAACTTATTTTTTTGAGATTTATCGAGATTTTACAGTATTCAAGATGAATTTAAAAAGATGTCAGAAATAGGTTTTTGGGCTGCTTGCGGTCGACCGACGTGCAAAAAGTGCGTGAGCCCATGTGCAGTCGACCGGACTGGATAAAGTCACTCTCGGGTTTGGCTAATCGACCAAGCATTCGACTGACAGAGAGTTATATCTCTCTGTGTTCGGGTGCAATCGATCGGGCGGTCGACTGACAACCCCAACGGTCAGAAATCTGACCGTTGGCAGGTCGACCGGCCAGTCAACCGACAGGCCATTCTACCCCCCAACGACTAGTTTTTGACAGCCATATATTGGGGTATTTTAGGCCAGTTTTTAGAAAGATTTTTTCACAAGTTTTTGGAGCTAGTTTTTCCTATCTTCTACAGAGTTTTCTCTACAAGTTTTTGAGCTTAACTTTCATATTAAAAAGAGAGTTTACCAAGAGTGTTTCACTTGACCTTTTCAAAAGGATTTTCTTGAGTTTTTTTATCTCAAAATCTATCTTGTTTTTCACACACCAGCTTGAGCTATCTATTGCTATATCCAATTTCTAGAATCTTTATTTGTGAGAGTATTTGATGTTGATCAAGAGAAGAGATCACCAAGTATTCCAACCTTATAACTTGAGGAGTTATAGAGGTTGCAGCCTCGGTGAACTTGCGGGTTCGCGTGTGTTGTTCTTACGGGAACAAGTGAGGAACTTGAGTATCTAAGAGTTCTTGAGGGAGCTCGTTGTAGTGTTGCGACACCGAGTGATCTTGCGAGATTGATTATAGTCGAAATCCTTCACTGCGGTGAAGGCGGGGACGTAGAGTAAGTGGCTCGAACCTCGAAATAATTCTCTCGTGTTTGTGATTGCTCATATCTCTCTCAACTCACTTGTGTTTATATCTTGCATCCTTTTTATATTTGTGCTCATCTATTACATGCTTGATATTACTTGTGCTCAATAGATATACATGCTTGGGATTATTTGATATCTTGCATTGCTATATTGTTCATATTTTTACATGCTTAATATTGTGTTTGTACTCACACTAGTATTTAACCAAGAGAGTTAAAGTAGCACCTCAACTCTTAATCTAGAAGAATCTTGAGGAGAAAGTTTAGAGTCCTTCACCGAGAATTCGACTTCACTCTTTAGTTACACATTGTGTGTTTGTTTAAGTTTGCATAACAAGTTTAATTTCACATTGTTTGTCATTAGTCTTGCACATCACCTATTCACCCCCCTCTAGGTGACCTACAAATCTTATGTGCGATGCTTTGAATCGTCTCTTGAAGTCAAGGATTGGTGATGGGCAAGGATCTATATGAGGCAACTATCACTAGAGGCTAACATGATTAGTGGAGTAATTAGTAGTTAGTAACTATGAGTTTTTTTTTTCTTTTTATCTTTTTTTCAAAACCAATTCTTTATCATTTTCTTATCATTGTTTTCATCATCTTCTTTGTTCACCTCAAATTTCATCTCTTTTTTATTTTCCAAATATGTCACCATGTTTTCCTCTTAGTTTTCTACTTCTTTTTCTTATTGTTTTAGTATGCTTCTATTTCTTATTTCTTTTCTTTAGCAAAACCATTTCTTTCACAACGGTGTTTTCATCGCCTTCTCCTCCTATCACTTCTAGTTTTTTTTCTTTTCTTTTATCTTTCTTAAACATAGAAGAACTCATTAACAACCAACTTGAATACACATTGTTAATACTTCTATCTCCTCCCGTCTCTGTAGATTCGACCCGTATAGCCTATATGCTATAATAGAAGTATCGAGGAAGCCAAAGCACCATATACTTTGACTGATTTTACAAAATACACATTTTCGTGCACGCTCCCCCATTGACCATGAAGCAGGTGTATGAACATTATGCCATCGCACGCAGCGAAGCTAGCTCAAATGAGTTAGCTGTAAAACATTGAACGCTAAGCTCCCCTTCCGTCAGAGCTAATAGAGAATCTGAAGGTTAAGTCTGAAGACTGAGTAATGGAACTGTAGAGCGGTAAGCCCGAAGGCTAAGCAAAGCAGGAAATAATGTTAGCGAGCGGATAAGCGAACATCCAAGGCTGGATCGAAGCTGGCGTACTTTGCTAAACGTTATCACGCTCGGCGTGGTTACTGCTCGAGGCGCAGCTAAACACACACGGCATAGGGAGCATATGAATGCTATGCTACCACACGTGAAGAAGCCGTGCTCATGACGTAACTACGCTTGAACGGAGTTAGCAGTAAAGCGTTGAGCACGAGGCTCACCTACCAGGCGAAGCATGAAAAGCACGGAGGTCTAAGGGCGACCACGAAGGGTCAGCCAAATAAAAGAAAGTTCGGAAGCTAAACGCAGACAGAAGGCTCAATAGGTACTACAGAAGTGTTATTACCAAACATGCACATATATATAACAAGTAAGAGAACTGTAAAGCGGTTAAGCCCGAAGGCTTAGCCTGAAGGCTAACGACCACAAAGGATCGGCCAAGCACAATAATAGAGCAATTCTATAAGCAGTATACACATACATGTATTAAACTATACTATTACAAGCAATCGGCACACCGATACAAATACACATGTCCACAGAATACAAGTATACACCCACACTAATACATATACACAGTCCACAATATAATCACAACAATCCCAAAATACATTACGAAATATAAAAGCCCGTCGAAGCAGGGTACCCAATAAAGTGAGAATACTCGCTTAAATATCTCAAAATACGCCGTGAAAATCTCAAAAACTCCAATACCAATGCGAATACGCAGTAAAATATATATAAATATAATATAGAAAGAGGAGAGAGAGAAAAATAAAGAGAGCGGGCAGAGAGAGGCGAGAGAATCAAAGAGAGAGAGAGAGGGAAAGAATAACAGGCCACGACCATGTGGCCTTGCCAGCTCACGGCCAGGTGGCCGTGGGGGCAGCGCGGGCTGCGCGCCACCTACAAGGGAGGGGGCGACCCGGAAGGGTGGTGGTGTCAGCCAAGGGGGAGTGGGGAGGCATGGTGGTGATGTGGTTTGAGGGAGATGGTGGTTGATTTGGGTGATGGTAGTGGAATTGATAGGAAAGGAGGAAGGAAGAGATTGTGGTGGTTATGGTGGAGAAGGAGGAGGAGGAGATTCTGGGGGATTTTGGGTGGTGGTTGATTGGAACGAGAAATTGTATAAAAAATAGTTTAAGAGTTAGAAGGTCTTAGTCTCATTTCAAAGTAATCGCTGTAGCACGGGCTATGCGGGTCGATCCTCAGGGAAGGATGCGATGGAAGCATTTCAGAACGATCTTCTCTGTAAATTTGGTTGTGAAAGAAAAAGAGAGATTAATTAGATTTGATCGAGTTTTAAAAGGTATAGTTTAATAATCATCTACCACAACCTATAGTATTAGTCCCAAAAAGTGAATATCATATTGAATGAAGAAGCATCAGTCCTAGGGTTTTGATTGATAATCAAGCAAGATGATTTAATAATGTTGGAACCCTAACTAGTGTGCACTAATAAAGATTAAACATTAATTCATCCTAATTTCAAAGCATAGCATAAGAGAAGTTCTTCTTTTTAACTTAAAATTATGCTATCAAAGTTTTTTAAGTATGAACTATGAAGAATCATTTAAAAAGTGTAACCTAAATTAAAGTAAACCTAATAATCAATTCATCTTCAAGAAGATCTTTTTAATCCTAGGGTTTCTAATAATAATAGATGTCAATCAATTCACTTTTTTTAAACTAAACTAAGGTTGATCGAGAGATTAACAAACTATAGTTTTAATTTAGTTATTCATTTTTTATGTTATTTTCAAGTTCTAGGTGGAATAAGAAGAATTGCATGAAAACAAAAGAAGAAATAAAACAATTAATCTAAGAAGGAAAGCTGAATTAAATTGCAAAGAAGGAATGAGTAACCTTTATTGGATGTCACTGACCAATTTACAAAGCTCCTCGCTCTTCAAAATAATCTTCTTCAAATAAAAACGAAAATACAAGAAATTTCGGAAAGAGAAAAGATATAAAGAAAAACCCTAACTTCAGTCGATGCCTCCTTCTTCTCTGTTGCTCTGCAGGGTATTTATAGGAGATATAGGAAGTAGAGTCCCAGTACAACTCTTACACGAAATCTCGTAACCAACTTCATCCAAATGGCCGCGGAAACGCGGCCATAGCCGCGCTTCCGCAGCAATAGCGTGGCCAATGGCCACGCGCTTTCTTGCGTGGCCTCTTCTGGTCCGTTCATCTGGGCTCCTTCTTCTGGATTTTGTATTCAAACGTTCTATCTTGAGAACTCGAGATAACTTGGGAAGCAAGTTATCACAAATCTGAATTTATAAAATGATTTGATCTTTATCTTTAAGATTTTCTCCCCTTTTATCTTTATCCTTGTATTGCAAGCAGCTAGGTTTAAGTAGCAGTCCATATTATCCTTTTCCTCCTCCTTTTAGCAATTAGGAGTTCTATTTTATCCTTCCTCTTCCTCCCTTAGATTTAAAAATCTAAGTTTAGATTAGGTTAGATAAGATAGAAACTTCTAAATTACTATAATTACTTATGCATGTGGGCTTGTGGTATTCTTGGGCTTTTGGGCTTCACTTGTACTTTATTTCTTTATTTTTTTAATTACTCAAGGCCTGCACACATTAAACAATAATACATTAGTAGCAGTGCTTAATAAAAGAATAAATAGGAAAATATGACGGTAAATGTGATGATAAAAATATACTTTTTACTACCAGCACACCCCCACACTTATCTTTTTGCTCGTCCTCGAGTAAAAATTAAAAAGAAAAGAAAAAAAAAAGAAAAACTAATCTATCCTAACTCACTTTCGTAGGCATCACGGTTGCACTTAGCACGTGCAACAAGCCGTTAAACTTCTAGGTTACCCCTAAAGGACGAGTGTTGTCTCGTGAGGGTTTTCAGTGGATTACACCCACAAAATCCATAAAAGAAAAATATTAGTGATTTAATTAATTAATTAATTTTATTATTTTATTTATTTATTTATTTTGAAAAAGGAAAGAAATATTTGAAATATATTTGAAGAAACTAAGTAATCTATAAGTTTTAGGATTATCATTTTTATTCATTCTTGAACTTAGTCTTTATACAATAATTTGTTATCAATTTTAGTAAGGATTAAAATTGAAAATTTTTATAGTCTCTTTCGTTACCCTAAGTCATATGCATTCTTGTGAATCTTTATTAGGGATTCTTTATCTTGGACTCTCATGTCTCTTTATTAATATTTTTTTTAATATGCATAACTCATCTAATTTTCTTTTGTATAAGTATCAAGGCTTCTTGAGGCCCTCATACCTAACTAATTGACTATTAGATGTATTAGTACATATATAGATAATATTTCTTGATTTTCTTATGCTTTTTAATTCACTCATGTAGCGAGCCTAAGATCGGTGGCGCCCAAACCGATCGGTTTTAGGGCACCGGGTTAGAAAACACCCCATGGACTTAAGGACTCAAGTGAATTAGGTCACAAAATCAAGGTCTTAATTTATAAAATCACCTTTAGACGTGAATACTTATGCTTCATGAGCACATGTATCCAGCTTAATTAGTGAACTCTATTTTATATTATATTTTATTTTTTATTTTATAATTTATAAGGCACAAGAGTCTTTGTCTTAGAATCCTAGATGTGGAAGTGTATTAGGAATGCACATTTCATTAAGGTAAAAATCAAGACTAATTAATTATTCAATTTTTCCTCCTATACCTAAAAAAATCCAACAATTTATTTTATTTTGACCAAGTATTTAGAAATCATAATCATGATTTTCCTAATTCTTAAGATTAACTTGGATTTCTTTCAAAGATAAGTCAAAATATTGTCTCCTTTGTCAACTATATATATATTTATTTATTTATTTTTATTTTTATTTTTATTTATATATATATTTTTATTTATATATATATATTTTTTATATTAAGTTAATAGCCTAAAGTTAGTGAGTTATGTTGACAGCTCCCTACAATTAGTCAATACTCTATGTTAAAATAAATTTTTTTTGCTTTTTTTTTATATGTTTTTTTTATTAGAATTTTTATTAGAAGGTTAGTACCCTCCCCCACACTTATCTCATGCATTGTCCCCAATGTATGCATGTATGTATAAATGCATGAAATGAACTGGTAGAGAGGTAGAGTTACCGATACGTTGGGTCAAAAGACCCATGGCTGCATTTGCTTCCGGTACTGATTCCAAAAATGGTTTCAGACGTTGACCATTTACCTTAAATACATTTCCATTTTTAGGGTCGTATATCTCTATGGCTCCATGTGGAAACACAGTCTTAACAATGAAAGGCCCTGTCTATCTTGATTTTAACTTTCCGGGAAAGAGATGAAGTCTAGAGTTATAAAGTAATACTTTTTGTCCTTGGACAAGAGTTTTTCTTGTGAAGAACTTATCATGAAAAATCTTAACCCTATCCTTCATAATTTTCGCATTTTCATATGCTTCGTTCCTCAACTCCTCAAGTTCAGAAATTTGCAATTTTTGAAGTTCACCGGCTTTATCTAGATCAAATTCAGCTGCTTATAATTGCCCATAAAGCTCAGTGCTCTATCTCAACAGGAAGGTGGCAAGCCTTTTCAAATACTAGTCTATAAGGAGACATTCCTAGAATCGTTTTAAAGGCGGTCCTCTATGCCCATAAGGCATCTACCAATTTGGTGGACCAGTCCTTCATGTTTTGATTCACAGTTTTCTCCAAGATAAGCTTAACTTACCTATTTGAAACTTCTACCTGCCCACTGGTTTGAGGATAGTAAGGTGTAGCTAACTTGTGTGTTATGGCATATTTTCGCATAAGAGTTTCAAATTTTCTATTGCAAAAATGTGTACCATTATCACTAATTATGGCACGAGGGGTTCCAAAGCGTGAAAAGATGTTTTCTTTCAAGAATTTCACAACAATTTTGTTATCATTTGTCTTGCAAGGGATGGCTTCAACCCATTTGGATATGTAATCTACAGCCAACAAGATGTATTGGTGCCTAAATGAATTAGGAAAGGGACCCATAAAATCAATGCCCCAAACATCAAAGAGTTCTACTTCTAGAATTGAATTTAGGGCATCATATTACGTTTAGAAATTCTTCCTATCATTTGGTATCTTGTGCAAGTTTTGCAAAAGTCAAATGCGTCTTTAAACAAAGTGGGCCAATAGAAGCCACTCTGTAATACCTTTTCGGTAGTTTTGCGGGGACCTAAGTGTCCACCGCAAGAAAATTTATGACAAAAGGCTAGAACGCTTCTAGTTCGCTCGTCGGGAACACATGTCCTAATAATTTGGTCACTACAATATTTGAAGAGGTAAGGGTCCTCCCATATGAAATATCAGACTTGAGACAAGAACCGGTATCTATCCTATTTTGACCAACTAGATGGTGTTTGGTTTGTGACTAAGTAATTAACTATGTCGGCAAACCATGATTCCGTAGAGATTGCTAGAAGTTGTTCGTCGGGAAATTATCGCTGATGGGCAGTTCATCGAAAGGTGTGTTTGGCACACGAGAGAGATGGTCTGCGACGACATTTTTGACACCCTTTTTATCTCAAATTTTGAGATTAAATTCTTGAAGGAGGGGGATCCAACGAATGAGTTGGGCCTTCGCATCCTTTTTGAGCATTAGGTATCGAAGTGCAGAATGGTCGGTGAATATTTTGGTTCTAAGTAGGTATGGGCGGAATTTCTCCAAAGTGAACACTACTGCCAAGAATTCTTTCTCCGTTGTAGTATAGTTCACTTAGGCATTATTGAGTGTCTTACTTAAATAATAGATCACATGCTACTTGTTATCTTGGCGTTGTCCTAAGACAACGCCTATCGCAAAATCAGAGGCATCACACATAATCTCAAAGGGTTTGGACCAGTCCGGAGGTGAGATGATAGGTGCAGAGATAAGTTTCAATTTTAACTTCTCCTATGCGCTACTACACTTATCGTCAAAGATGAAGGGCACGTCTTTGGCTAAAAGGTTTGTAAGGGGTCTAGCAATATTGCTAAAATCCCTAATGAACCTATGGTAAAACCCGACGTGTCCTAAGAAAGAACGAATGTCTTTTACGCATCGTGGAATAGGGAGTTTGGCAATGATCTCCACCTTAGCCTTATCCACTTTGATCCCTTTCCTAGATATCTCATGACCTAGGACAATTCCATGCTGCACCATAAAGTGGCACTTTTCTCAATTTAGGGTCAAGTTCTTTTCGGTGCACCTTTTTAGCACTAGCTCTAAGTGATGTAGACATTGGTCAAATGAATTTTCATAGACGGAGAAGTCATCCATGAAGATCTCCAAGAAGCGCTCGACCATGTCGGAGAAAAGGCTTAACATACAACGTTGGAAAGTGGCTGGGGCATTGCATAGGCTGAATGGCATTCGGCGATAGGCAAATGTCCCAAATGGACACGTGAACGTTGTCTTTTCTTGGTCCTCTGGGGCTATTGAGATTTGGTTATACCCTGAGTAACCGTCCAAGAAACAGTAATACTCATGGCCCGCTAATCGTTCCAGCATTTGGTCGATAAATGGGAGGGGAAAATGGTCTTTTCTAGTAGCGGCGTTCAACTTGCGATAGTCTATGCATATTCGAACCTTGGTAGGTAGTCGTGTTTGCACTAACTCTTACTTATCATTTTTCCCACAGTAAAACTGGACTTCTTAGGGACCACGTGCACTGGGCAGACCATTCGCTATCGAAAATTGGATAAATGATCACATTATCCAACAGTTTCATTATTTCGCCTTGTACAGCCTCTTGCATGAGCGGGTTTAGCCTACGCTGTGGGCCGCTCTTCAGTTTAACCCCTTCATTTAGATGGATTCTATGTTGGACTATTTAGGGCTGAGTCCCTTGATATCGGCCATAGTCCAACCAATGGCTTCCCTATGTCTCCTAAGGGTTGCCAATAGGTCTTCCTCTTACCCATTAGTCAAATTGGAGGCAACTATGACTGGTAACGTCTCTTGTTCACCAAGGTAGGCGTACTTAAGATGTTTAGGCAAGGTCTTTAACTCCAAGGAAGGAGGTGGCTCGATGGGTGAAGGTCTTAAGCTTAAATTCTCCATCTCTATAGAACTTGGACTTGCTGCCCACTCAATCTCATCAAGGTTGAGATCACTAGATTCTAACTCTTCCTCATCCTTTGATTCTACTGTAATCTCCTCTTTGTGCTCACTAGTTATATTTTCAATGAAGTTGACCTCAAAGGGTTGGTCGTTTATGTCGTAGGGGTGTTTACCTAAGTTGAAAACATTGATGTCCTTGTTCATGTCTCCAAAAGTCAATCTCATGGATCCATTTCTACAATTTATGATTGCGTTAGCGGTTGCTAGGAACGGACGTCCTAAGATGACGGGAGTTTGGGACCTAGGTTTAGACACAGGTTGTGTCTCTAAAATAATGAAATCGACTGGGTAAATGAATTCTCCTACCCGTATAAGGACATCATTGATCTCTCCCTTTGGAACTTTAATTGATCGGTCAGCTAATTGGATCGTAACTTGAGTTGGGTTGAGTTCGCCTAAGCCAAGTTGCTGATATACGGAGAAGGGAAGCGAATTAATGCTTGCTCCTAAATCGAGGAGTGCTCGACTAAATTCAGCTCGACCATTGTGCAAGAAATGGTGGGGCAACCAGGATCCTTATACTTGATTAGGATCTTGTTGGACAATAGCTCACTAATGTTAGTGGCTAGAAAAACCTTCTTAGGCACATTTGTCTTTCTTTTCTTGGTGCACATGTCCTTAAGGAATTTGGCATAACTAGGGACCTGTTGGATTGCATCAAGAAGTGGTATATTAGCCTAACTTGATTAAACACCTCGAGTAGTTTCTCCATGTGTGCATTATTATTACTCCTAAGCCTATTTGGGAATGGGACTATAGGTTGGTGCGCTTGCTTTGCTGACTTATTAACTTCAGTTTCTTTGGAATTTTATGGAGATGGAGTGGAACTAGATGGAATGGACAATTGAGTTGGGTCCTGTGGCATAGATACTTGATTATCAACTTGTTTTCCTGATCTCAATATATGAACTAAGTTACACTGGTTTGGGTCTTGAGCCTGATTGGCTTGCCTAGGATTCCTAGGGTTTGGCAATGGTTGACTTGGTAGAGTTCCCTTTTGTCTTTCTTGTTGATTTAGTTGCATCTCTATCCTAGTCAAGACTTGAGCTAGTGTGTCTTAGCTCTTAACTTGAGTGTCCACCTTTCTTTCCATATTGGAGAGTCTTGTTTCCATATGTGAATTTTGGAAAGAAGGTGGAGGATTTTGGTTGGAATAATTTTGTTGATAAGGAGATTATTGAAAATTGTTGGAGAATTTGGGCCTTGTGTGATCATTGTTGTTTGGGCCCCATGAGAAATTTGGGTGATTTCTCCAACCGGAATTATAGGTAGACGAATATGGATTATTAGCGGGCCTTGTGAAGGCCGCACTCATATGCTCGGGCAAAGTTTGATGAGTTATAAAGATGGGACATTCCTCGAATACATGGTTCATCTCTTGATAATAAGTACAACCCGCCGAAAGTGTTGGACTGACTTGGTTCACTGAGACTGGCTCTTTAGTTTCAAGAGCTTCTAGTCTTCGCATCACAGCAGCTAGTTTAGCTTCGGTAGCTATGTTATCCTCAATGGAATGGACACCTCCTTTAGAAGAGTTAGGGTCATTAGTCCTAAATTTTTTCGGAGTTGGTTCTCATTGAATGGTATTATCAGCCAATTCTTCATATAATAACCATCCTTCGTCTTCGTTCTTTTTCAAAAATCCTCCTTGGAACATGGATTCTAATAGGTTTTTATTTGATATTCTAATCCATCATAAAGAGCTTGGCAAAGTCGCCATTTCTCTATTCCATGGTGAGGGCATTGGGCAAGGAGGTCCTTAAAACGTTCGAAGTACTTCCAAAAGGTTCATTGGCTGTTTGCTTGAACTGCAAAATACTTTTCCTAATTAGTGCAGTCTTGTGAACGAGATAAAACTTCTTTAAAAAGGCTTTGACGAAATTATCCCATGAGGATATGGAACCGCCTCTAGACTGTAGAGTTATTTCTTTGCTAAATCTTTCAAAGAGAATGGGACAAACTGTAGTTTGATGGCATCTACTCCTAGGCTAGGTATTTTCATTATTAGACATACTTCTTCAAATTCCCTTATGAAAAAGTATGCATCCTCTGATTCAAGTCCATGAAATTAGGGAAGAGTGTTGATGTATTGTGGTTTGAGCTCAAATTGGTTAACACCCTCGTCGGGTAACTGAATGCAAGATGGAAGAGAGGTCCTAATAGGATTGAACCTATCTTACAATGATGGTGGTTGTGCCATATGTGAATTGGGTTTTTGATCGGGTGGTGAACTGGTCCTAGTTAGTCTAGATGTGAATGGGTCTCTTGACCAAGCTGACATGCACAGTTAACAAACAAGTTCACCCAATCAATCAAGAAAGAGAAAAAATAATCAAAAAAATCCTATTCTAGGATAAGCTTGGACCTAGACGACTCCTAACTTTAGACTGTCTTTAGGAGGTATATTGCCGACTTTAACCACAAGTTAATCGGCCAGGTAGGTGGCAAGATCGGTGGGAGGTTATCCGTCAAAGACGTTCCTTAATTAAGTAACCACTGATCTTTGGGCTTTCGGCCCTCAATCCCCTTCCTTGGTACCGATTTGGCAAGACTTAATTTCGAATAACTTCCTCCTTCAGCCAATCTCCTAATGAGTCTGAGTTAACCTAAGGCCAACGTCTAGTCAATTTTTATTTAAGGTTAGGATTGTGAGTGCGACAGAGATGATTTGTGGGCTAAGGAAGGGTGATAAAATCCCCACCTTATCTTGTTTATGGGTTTTGCCCTTAAATTGATTTAGTGCACGTGTAAAGCAATAGACAAGTATTCACTCAAAAGCAGTAAATCAGCCAAAGATGTTTCCTAGTCTGTATGCAATGCGAACGTACCTTGTCGCCAGCACTCTTCAACAGAAATTAAGAGAATTTAAATAGACACGTGCCTATGATGCAAGAGTCTAAAAAAATTTTATTTTTATTAATCAACCAATAGGTTATTGTTAATTAGTTAGCAATATGCAGGGTGATCACAGAGACAAATTATCAAAGCAGTAAACAGAACTTGCAATTTGCAGCAACCTGCAAAAATTTCAGTCAGTAGTTCACTACTATAGCCGCGAAACGCGGCTATTGCCGCGTTTGCGCGGCTAACTAGTAGGCTCTGCTGCTCTACCTTCTAGGGCAGAGGTACAGAGTTGCTATATGTCCTTTGCTGCAGTTATAGTTTCTGTTCTCTGATCCTGCAAACACAAAGAAAAAGAAGAATTAGTTTTTTGAGAATATCGTGTCGTTCCTTCTCCGGCAACGGCGCCAAAATTTTGATTGGAACGAGAAATTGTATAAAAAATAGTTTAAGAGTTAGAAGGTCTTAGTCTCGTTTCAAAGTAACCGTTGTAGTAAGGGCTATGCCGGTCGATCCTCAGGGAAGGATGCGTTGGAAGCGTTTCGGAACGATCTTCTCTGTAAATTTGCTTGTGAAAGAAAAAGAGAGATTGATTAGATTTGATCGAGTTTTAAAAGGTATAGTTTACTAATCATTTACCACAACCTATAGTATTAGTCCCAAAAGTGAATATCATATTGAATGAAGAAGCATCAGTCCTAGGGTTTTGATTGATAATCAAGCAAGATGATTTAATAATGTTGGAACTCTAACTAGTGTGCACTAATAAAGATTAAACATTAATTCATCCTAATTTCAAAGCATAGCATAAGAGAAGTTCTTCTTTTTAACTTAAAATTATGCTATCAAAAGTTTTTAAGTATGAACTATGAAGAATCATTTAAAAAGTGTAATAACCTAAATTAAAGTAAACCTAATCATCAATTCATCTTCAAGAAGATCTTTTTAATCATAGGGTTTCTAATAATAATAGATGTCAATCAATTCACTTTTTTTAAACTAAACTAGGGTTGATCGAGAGATTAGCAAACTATAGTTTTAATTTAGTTATTCATTTTTTTATGTTATTTTCAAGTTCTAGGTGGAATAAGAAGAATTGCATGAAAATAAAAGAAGAAAATAAAACAATTAATCTAAGAAGGAAAGTTGAATTAAATTGCAAAGAAGGAATGAGTAACCTTTATTGGATGTCACTGACCAATTTACAAAGCTCCTCGTTCTTCAAAATAATCTTCTTCAAATAAAACGAAAATACAAGAATTTCGGAAAGAGAAAAAGATCTAAAAAAAAACTCTAACTTCAGTCGCTGCCTCCTTCTTCTCTGTTGCTCTGCAGGGTATTTTTAGGAGATATAGGAAGTAGAGTCCCAGTACAACTCTTTCACGAAATCTCGTAACCAACTTCATCCAAATGGCCGCAGAAACGCGGCCATAGCCGTTCTTCCGCGGCAATAGCGTGGCCAATGGCCATGCACTTTCTTGCGTGGCCTCTTCTGGTCCGTTCATCTGGGCTCCTTCTTCTGGATTTTGTATTCAAACCTTCTATCTTGAGAACTCGAGATAACTTGGGAAGCAAGTTATCATAAATCTGAATTTATAAAGGATTTAATCGTTATCTTAAGCTTTTCTCCCCTTTTATCTTTATCCTTATATTGCAAGCAGCTAGGTTTAAGTAGCAGTCCATCTTATCCTTTTCCTCCTCCTTTTAGCAATTAGGAGTTCTATTTTATCCTTCCTCTTCCTCCCTTAGATTTAAAAATCTAAGTTTAGATTAAATAAGATAGAAACTTCTAAATTACCACAATTACTTATGCATGTGGCCTTGTGGTATTCTTGGGCTTTTGGGCTTCACTTGTACTTTATTTCTTTATTTTTTCAATTACTCAAGGCCTGCACACATTAAACAATAAACATTAGTAGCAGTGCTTAATAAAAGAATAAATAGAAAAATATGATGATAAATGTGATGATAAAAATGCACTTTTTACTACCTATTAGTGGTGGAGTTGGAGGAAGAAATGGAGATGGTGAAGATGTTGATGATGGTGATATATATTGGGAAGGAGAAGGTGAAATTGGAGATATGGGAGGGTGAGGAGGTGATGGGAGTTGGTTGGGGTAGAGATTGGTGGTGGAATGGGAAGATGGTGGTGAGAAAGTAGATGGGGGATTTGGAGTTGGAGAAGATGGAGATGATGTTGATGATGATGTTACCTAAAAGGGTAATGAAGTGGGTGGCCAGTGGAGGTGGTCGCCGGCGTGGGCTCACCGGAGGTGGAGGCGCCGCCGGGTGAGACAGGTCAACGGTGGTGAAGGGCATTAGCCATCCAAGGGGAGAGAGGAAGATATTGGAGGGGGGGTGAGAGTGTTCGTGAGCTAAAGAGAGAGATTTTTGTGAGATTTGAGATGACAGAACGAGAGAGATTAGAGAGAACGAGAGAAATTAGAGAGTGTAAGAGAGAGATTTAGAGAATGAGAGAGAAATTTGAAAGAGGGAAGAAGAGAGATTTTGAAGAGAGGGGGAGGCTGTGTCGTCGGCCAAATGAAGGAGGAAGAAGGAGAAAGAGAAGGAAGAAGAGAGAGAAAAAGAAGGAAAAGAAAAGAAAAAGAGAGAAAGAGATGGAAGTGTGTAGAAGGGTGTGGAAGATGGTGAAAAGAAAAGAAAAGAAAAGAAGGAAAAAAGGAAAAGAAAAGAAAAGAGAAAAGAAAAGGAAAATATCCAGGCAAAACTTCGAATTCCGAAAAAACACCAGTATTATTTTATTTGGTCAATTTTGATAAATTCAAAAAATTCTCAAAATTCTCTAAAATAGAATATTATATTAAGAAACATGATGAAATCAGATTCAAGAAATTCAACCTCATTTATAAATTAAAAAATCTTAGAATCAATCAGTAATACCGGTTAATACCAATTCAATCGAGTTTTGATCAATTCATAAAAATCTACAAAAATATGTTAAAATAGAAATATGATTCTGAGAAATAATCTGAAAGCAGTTTCCAAAAATTCAACTCTATTTGTAAATTAAAAATAGTACTTGAAACTAAAATCCATCAAATTTACTACCAGAAAGGTCAAATCAAAAGTACACTGGGACCGATCTCAGTTCAGGCTAGGGTTAACTCTGAGTCCAAAAATCTAGATCCGATACCAAATAATAATATAAATGATCTCAAAACAAAACAAATATGGGGGAAATCAAAAAATGGTTGAAAAATCAGAACATGTATCTGAGTACATATTTCGGGAACAGGATATTACACTAGTTGGCAAAGAACCAAGTTTATCATGTGAGGACGAAGTACATTGACGTCAGGTTTCACTTTATTCGGTAGCTTCTTGATGAGAGTGACATCGAGTTAAAGAAGATGCACATGAAGGAGAATCCTGCCGATATTCTTACAAAGATTGTTCCCGGAGTAAAGTTCTCACATTGCAAGAAGTTACCCATATCCTTCAAATTGCTTGAGTTCGGTGGAGCTCGTTTGGATAAATTACGAACGGCTTGATCCCTCGGCTAGGGGGTACGTAGGCGATCACATTGGTGTATCCTGATTGAGTCGACATGGTGCTTTGTTATATTTAGCTCAGATTTGAGAAATCTTCACCGAGGTGGAGAATTGTAGGTAGAGAGTGTAAATCTTGTTGGTAGAGTTTTTTAAACTCATTGGAGAAGATAGCCCAGAGTTGAGATTTCAACGACGTGCCCAAGAAGATGGAAACATGGTTAAAGATAGAGGCCTGGTTGACCGCTCGATTGACCTACCGTGCACAAACATGCACACTGGGAGAAAAGTTTTGTAGGATCAATCGCCCGGTCGACCGGCCAGAGGGAGCAGTGCAGCGGAAGACAGTCGATCGACCGCCGAGTCGATCGTCCAAAACGTGGTTTTTGGCTCTGCAAAACTAGCGGTCGACTGCTCGATTGACCGGCCAGAGTGTAGACTTGAGTTTACAAAGATAGCAGTCCACTGCCCGGTCGACCGCATGATGGTTCTGAGCGATTTCCTATTTCAATTTTTGATTCATTTCTCATCTGAATTCAGATCTGTTGGTTCCTTTTCTTTGGGAATTTTCTTGCTATATAAAAAGAGGTATTGTTCCCAGTATTTGAAAACTTGAATTGATTGATTAATAAGATCCTCTCTCCTTCTGCCCCGAGGGTGTAGGCAATTGCAAACCTCATTAAATCTATGTTTTTCTTACTTTCTTTCTCTCTGTTTTTGTTCTTGTCAATTGTTATTGTTCTGCGACGATACTCTAGTGTTTGCACGTAGACCTCCGGCAGGTCCCCAATAGTATATAACTTGCAACTTACTGGTGCATGCATAAAATCAAATTTTAGTAAATTCTAGTATAATAAAGAGAATTGGTTTCTAATTGGTTTCTTTTCACCCTTTACACGTGAAATTTAGCGGGTACACAAATAGGGTTGACTGTTTAACTAACAATCACTAAAAAGAGATTTTATCACCGTGCTAAATGTTACATTATTGTTATTTACCTAAATATATAACCTATTTCAAAATCAGAAGGGGACTTGTTCCTTCAAAGGACCTCTTTGTTATGGTGATTTAGAGAAATATAATCACCATGTGCATCCTCTTGGTTTGATTCCATTCACGAGGAGGTCTTAGCAAGCAATTGACCTTTTGAAGCAAAAAAATAAATAAATTATCTAATAATAAAAGTAACAAGCAAGAGAGCCCTGAATGAAGGAATAAGCAAATGGAGCACCACATGTGACTGAGTTTCAACAATGCTTCGTTTATTCTCTTAGACAAATCCAGCTCTCTTTCTTATTAGTTCATTCAAAATACTAATCAAACAAAGTTTGAGCCTTTCCCACTCTTCAATTGCTTCAAACTTTGGAGCCATTCTTCCACTGCTTCTTCGGTAGCAGCCAACACAAATTCAATGAGAAATCTAAAACCAAAACTGAGGACTCAGTTGACTTGACCCAACAAGAGTTGGGGAGAATAATATTGTGATGGAAATCTAACTCTGTTGACTTTGAAAGCATGTTAAGATTATTTCCCAATGAGATTTGATGAATTCAAAAATGAATGAATTGTGATGGAGAGAGACAGGCAAGGACGAGTGCTAAAGTGCACCATTACAAGTTTGGCAAGATTACAAGTTTGGCATGAGGTGATGGTTTGACTTTTGAAATGTTTGGTCAATTCAATCAGCTTGATTGCAAAATAACATATATTAAATATATTAAAGAGGCGAGTGCGGCATCACTCATTGGTAAAAAGTTGAAGTGACTTGCGAGATTTCCAGGTTCTAAGTCTAGTTATGACCTAATATTCAAAAAAGAAAGGGAAAAAAAAAAAAAATTAAGAGAGAGATATCTTACCTATACACTTTGACCCTACACCCGTAATATTAAATTGTGAGGTTTTGGATCAAATGAACAACACAAAACACAAGCTGATAAGTACATTATATATTGAGATTTTGCAAATAATATTGGCTCAACAGATAATCCTTGTTTTTCAAATCATATGTTCATATATAAATGATCATTTTAATCTGAGAAATAGCTATCTATATAATAATAGATGATTATGATTAATCAGCATATCAGTCTATTGATTTTGATCAGTGGAGAAAATCCAAATCATTGGAAGATAGTAGACTGATATATCTTATAAAACAAGAATATTTGTCGTGGAACCCTCCATAGTACGAAAATTTAAATCTCTAATTATCTCATTCGGAGATCGTGCACGATCCCAAAATCTAAAGTAAATTACTTTTCATAATCTTAGAATATTAAAACAAAAGTGTATTTCCCCACTGGCCTAATAAACCTAGAATCAGTACAAAGAAACCAAACTTACCAAAAAATAAAAAGAAAAGAAAAGAATACATGTAAAGAAACCAAACATAGCGTAAGAGAGCATTGACCAAACGGATTCGGGTCGCATCTGGGCCCGGCAAACCGAACCCACCGCCCCCTTCTCGAACGCGGAGATCAATTTATAAGCAATAAAACTAGACGTTGCTACGAACCTTTCCCCGTGCCTTTCTCGATCCCAAGCAAACCAAACTTTTTTTTTTCATTTATTTAATTCTTTTGAAACAAGCAAACAAAAAATATATAGAATTCACTGTTGCACACAAGAAAATATCACCCGTACTTAGTGGGTTAGGCATGTGTCGATCCTTCCCATTCCTATAAAACTTTCTCAATCTCCCACACTTTCCTCAGTCCCAACAAGAGAGAGATACTACTCTTCTCATTTTGTTCTCACTTCTCTCCCGTTGGGATTAGATTTTGAAATCTAAGAGTTAAAAGACTGCCCTGTCTAGTCCCATCGGAAAACGATGGGAGGACTCGACGAGCACCCGCGAAAGCCAAGCCCTCACCAATCGACCATCCGAGCCAAGCTCAAGATCCTACTCTTAGTCGTCTCTTCGAACATCCTAACAATCTACCTCTTTTCGGGTCCTGGGGGCAAATGGTCCCACTACACCCCCCACATCCACTTGTGGGACTCCGACAGACTTTTGCATGACCTCAACTCAACACAAGCCCAGCTCGCGCTGGCCCAAACGCAAGTCTCCGACCTCCACCGCCGCCTCGTCACCTCCAACTCCCTCCTCGAGACGCTCCTATCGGAGCTCGGCCGCACCCGCGGCGACAAGTCCCGGCCCGACGATCTCGACGGCTGGCAAGACGAGCTCTACGGGGAGCTGAAGCTCGCGGTGGGGCCGCACAAGCTCCCCTTGGGCTTCACATCCAACATAGGCTCGGATGAGCTGTACCCTTCACTCGGCTCAGCGTGCCGAACTTCCAAGATGAGCTAGCTCAGTACATGAACTACGAAGCCGGCAAAGAGTGCCCGTCCGACGACGTATTCGCGCAGCGCCTGCTGCTCAAGGGCTGCGAGCCGCTCCCCCGCCGCCGCTGCCACCCAAAATCCCCGAAGAACTACGCCGGGCCGGTGCCGTTCCCGGCTAGCCTGTGGACCGTTCCTCCCGACACAAGCATCAGCTGGGACCCCTACACCTGCAAGAACTACACTTGCTTGGTAAACCGCGGAAAGGCGAAAGGATCCTACGACTGCAAGGACTGCTTCGACCTCGGCGGCCGAGAGAAGACGAGATGGATGTTCGACAGCAACGGGCTCAGCCTTGACTACGGGATAGATGCGGTTCTGGCAATGAGACCGCCCGGCACGATCCGAATCGGCCTGGACATTGGGGGCGGGAGCGGGACGTTCGCGGCGCGAATGAGGGAGAGGAATGTCACCGTCGTCACCAGCACGATGAACTTCGACGGGCCGTTCAACAGCTTCATCGCGTCGAGGGGCCTGGTGTCGATGCACATCAGCATCGCCCACAGGCTGCCCTTCTTTGAGAACACGCTGGACATCGTGCACTCGATGCACGTCCTGAGCAATTGGATACCGGACATGGTGCTGGAGTTCGCGCTGTTCGACATCTACAGGGTGCTGAGGCCCGGCGGGCTCTTCTGGCTCGACCACTTCTTCTGCATCGGGACGCAGATGAACGCGACGTACGTGCCGATGTTCGACAGGATCGGGTTCAAGAGGCTCCGGTGGAATGCAGGGAGGAAGATGGACAAAGGGTGGGAGAAGAACGAGTGGTACCTCTCTGCTCTGCTTGAAAAGCCATTGACATGAGGAGTGAAGCTTGGCAACAAACCAAAGGGATAGGTAAATTTGGAATGTTAAAGGAGGGGTATTTTTTTTTTCTTTTGTTGTTCTTTGTTTGTTTACTTTTAATAAGAGTACAGAATCATGTTTCATCTATTTGTGTACATGGGTGATTCTCAGAAGAAGTTTCAACAGAATCTTTCATGAAAAGAAGTTTCTTACTATAATCTCTCTGCATCATCAATTCAGCTAAAATGTAGCTATAAACTTTCAAACTTCATACAAGAGAGAATAAGAGAAACCAAAGAGAGAAGAATAGGGAGGAAAGAGGAGATGATAAGAGAAGAAAATCAAAGCAAAATAAGAAAGGAAATAAAAAAAAAAGGATGAAAGATTCTTCTCTAATTTCTTACATTAAAATGCCCATTCTTGGATTTTTTTCTAGAAAAGAAAATCCATCATTTGACCACTGTCAGGTATGACATGAAGTATAATCAACAAATAATTCCTGGTTGTGGCACCAAGATCTTTAAATTCATCAATATATAATAATTAAGAAACATTTTGTTATATGATAAAACAACAAGAAGGCGGAAAAGGTCACAACTATTACAATTTTTTCGAAACGCGCCTAATTAATAAAAGTAACTACTAGACTAAAAACTAAATTTCATGGGGGAAAAGAAGAAAATGCATAATATGATACACAGGACTGAGAACTAATGAACGTACCAAAATTCCATCTCACAAAAATATTAAAAGCATAATAGCTTATCTACATGATCCCATTTTGGGTTCTCACAACTGCAATCCACAGGTTCAGCATTCCGAACATGCCTATTTTTCTTTGTTTTGCTCTTTTTCCTCTTCTTTTAATTTTTTTCCTTTTTTTTTTTGTTGGGAAGAGCATGCAGAAAAGTCAGATAAAATTTTCACCTGCAAAAGGAGAGAGACAGTAAATTATAAGTATTAAATATTTGTTTGTGAAATCCATAACGTACACATACACAGTCTTAGCCTAATAGAATATTTCAGTAATGTTCTTTTTCTCCCTATTTTGGAGAAATAAGTCCCTTGAGTTTTACAGCTATGCAAGAAAGGAACTAGCTTAGCCAAACATTGACATCAAAGAAATGTTAGGATGAGCAGGAGTCTCCGTATTTTAGTCTACTCTAGCTATTTGCTGTAGCAACAAGGCAGCAAAACACTTTACTCGCCTTTAAGCGCCACTAGTTTTGTTCTTTGTTTCTCTCATAATATCTAGCGCGCGTAACTGATGTGAAACGAAATAAAAATTTTGGAAAAAGACGAGAGATTAAAGAAAAGAATGGGTTACCTAAGAGATAAATAAAAATGCCTTTCACCTTCCTGAACCTCATGCCGCTTCACGCCGCACATTTATCGATTTTGATTCGTGCCGTTTCATGCCGCACGCTCTATCTTAGTTTCATAATTAGGCTTTCACACTCTGTCATGGACGGCACGTACCTCAAGGTTAAACAACTCAAACATTTTTTTCTCAAAATTCTTGTCTATTTTTATTGAAAGCAAAGGAGCCTTTAAATAGGCCACAAGTCTTGACTTTTCACCACACAATCAATGTGCGACTAAATATGAAAAAAAGACTAAATAAAATAAAAGAAAAGACACATTAGACTCAAAAAGAAAATACAGACTCAATTCGATTTCTCTCATGTCATTGTTGTCCCTATCATTCTCACTGGGTGGGAAGAACTCGACCCGGTCGACTATACATGACATGGTGACTCGACATTGGACCTGTATATGAAACTGCTATTGAGAAGTTTGTTCTCATGTACTCGTCTTATATTGTTGACTTGTTGATACTTGTGATTCACAGTTGTTGATCCGGATGACTTATGCTTGTTGATATATGATGTTGTTGTTCTCATGAGAAGGGGAGGAAAAAAAAGAGAGAGAAGAGGAAAAAGAAAACAAGGGGGCCTTCTTTCTTTTTTTAAAAATATTTTGGTTGTGATTTTCTATTAAAAATTTGGAATTGTGGCCGAGGATTTGATTTAGGGTTGAGATTTTGAATTATGGTTGGGATTTGAGATGCATGGTGGGAATTAGAGATAAGATAAGAGAAAATGAGGAGATTGAAAAGATTTTGTAATATTTTTTTAAATTTGTGGAAAAAAATGAATGAGATTATTTGACAAAAGAGATGAAAAGAAACAATAAATAATCAAATAAAATTGTACCAACTTCACATCGGTAATCTTTTCACAAGAAACTTGCATTACAATTTTAATTTCATCACTCATTATTTTTTCCTAATCATGCTCTAATACTAAATTGATGTAAAACAAAAGAGGGGGTTTACAGATTTTGAAAAAAGATGAGATTAAAGAAATAAGTAAAGATTACCTAATGGATAAATAAAAAGGCTTTCCACCTTTCCGGCCCTCACGCTGCTTCACGTCGCACATTTTTCGATTTTGACCTCTCGCTGCTTCACACCGCACGATCTTAGCTTCACAGGTAAAGTTTCACACCCTGTCATGGGAGGCACGCCCCCTTAAGGGAAAAAAAACCCCAAAGCAATTTTTCTCAAAATTCTAGTCTCTTTTATTGAAAGCAATAAGGCCTATAAATAGGCTTACAACTATTCATTTTTCTCCACATACCTGATGTAGGATAAAAAGGAAAAAAAAACTAAATAAAAGAAAAGAAAGGAAACATACTAGACTTAAAACAACTACAGACTTGATTCAAATGAGAAGCCTGACATTGATGTCCCCATCAGTAACTCTCATAATTGTCTTTAATATCTTATTTGGGTTGATCTTGTAGATCACTCAGATTATTGGTGGCAGTTCAGGTTTCTCTCTCAGGTTTCTTATCATAATTTCAGTTTTAAACCTATAATAATTCAATAAATCAAGGTAATAACCAGCTGGTACTCACTTTGGTTCTACTTTGGAAGGAGGCACCCCGACACTGTAGTCAAAGGCAGATTCAGTTCCATATGGATGGTGCGATGTCTCCTTGCTTGTCCCTTCACAGCTTACAGACGATGAAGATGCAGACTGAGTATTTGGGTTCATACCAACCAAGTGCATGATGATCTCAATCTCCTTCACGATGTCACTCATTGTGGGCCGTTCAGCCCCAAATTCTGCCACACATTTCATTGCCAAGTCAACAAGTTTCTCAAACCCACCAAGGTTTGTGCCTAATCCAATTGTTGGATCAAGAAGCTCATGGAGACCATATAGATCCTTTGTTTTATCCATTTTAATCCTGACCTCTCTCACAATGTATCGCCCTCGCTCAATGGGCTTTTTCGCTGTTAACAGCTCCAGTAACAAGACACCGAAGCTATACACATCACTCTTCTCAGTTAATTGTTGAGTCATGTAATATTCAGGATCTAAGTAACCCTGCAATAAACAAGTCATTAAATGTGCCAGAAACGTTATCATAATATTTCTTCATTGAGAAGCAAATAAAATTTTTTCCTCTTTTTCCATACACAAACTGGATATAACCAATATATGGTTAGTCTAGTATCAATGAAAACATTACTTACCATTGTCCCTTTAACTTTGCCATCATCTGCCATCGGTTTAGAGAGACCAAAATCAGAAACTTTTGCAATCAGAATATCATTCAAGAGGATGTTGCTCGACTTGATGACTCTATGTACTATTGGAGGGTCTGCATGCTCATGCAGATAAGCAAGACCTCTATAGCTGTACCCAGGGCCACTTTAAGTCTCCTTTTCCAATCTAAATGAATTCCAGATTTCCCTGATATTTGGAAATTATAAAGAAGAAATAAGAGCTGCTGGAGTATGATTAGAAAAACTCATCGATGCAGGATAAAGTGCATGTCTCCTGATGCCAACAACAATTTCTAGACTTGAAGAAGTTTTTTATACCACATAGTAAAGCTAGATCATTTGTATAAAATCAATTAAAAAACTCACCAAAAATAACAAGTATTAACTTAAAGATACGGACAAGATCATTACAAAGTACAAGAAGCAGTAAAGAAATGAAAACAGCAATTCCCAGCGGGGTCAGGTATCTCATCCATTATACAAAATCACCACATCCTCTCTGAAAGAAGTTAATATTTCAGCAAATTGTGCACAGGGTATCTTTTGCGTGTGTCTGTGTGTGTGTTTTGTACGTGTGTGGAGGTGGGCTGGGGGGCTTGGGGCCAATATTTGAATGATGTTTGATACCTAACAAAGAGATTGGCCAATAAACATTTTAGGGGAGATCTGAGGCGGAAGTGACAAAGGAAGTAGTGGTTAAGGAAATAAAGAAAAGAAACAAAGTTTCGATCTTTTTTGTGGCCTCGTATTATGGATGATTGATGACTTCAAACACCAACATGAAAAATGACAAAACACTATCACATAAGCAAATCACAAACTTCTCGCTTATTCAGTCTCATAGTTTGACCACATGGATGAATCTTAGTATTTATAATAAACTAAAGTTAATCTCTAAGAAAAGAAGGAAACCAAATAAATAACTAAAGATCTAAGAAATTAGAAATCTAATCCTACAAATTAGAAAATAAATAATACATTATACAAAACTAACCAAAATAACTTACACAAAACCCCCCTAACGTTTTAATCGAATTCAGCAATACCTCCTAACTTTCAAATTTGTTCATTTCCCCTCGAAACCGTTAAAAGTCGGATGCCGTTAATTTTTTATCATGTAGTGATGAAAATACCCATTTTGATCTAAATACGTTGGTCTTCTTCTTCCTCCCAAAAACCCGACTTTGGTACTTAGTTTAGTTTGTATTTTAGATCCATTTGTAAAGACTAGATAGTGTGATATGCTCAAGTTCACAACACAGACACGTTTCACGTTTTGATAATGGTTTTTCGGTTTTGGTTTAACCGATCTTGGTTTTCATGAATAGATAGATTCAAAACAAGTTTACATGGTTTAATGTATATTAGATATGTTCTATATACATGCATGCTTCATATCTTAGACAAACTTATTTTGATATGCCTATTCATGTATTTGATGTTTTGGTATTTTAACAAAACATATTTTTCGGATTTAATATCAAAAACATTGATATATATATGTTTTATGTATATTGGATTTCTATCCATATGCAACATGCTTCAAAGTGTTTAAATATCATGTTTTTGTATTTGAATGAGTTTTGGACAAAACGTATTTTCAATTCAAAAATCCAAGTTTGGAAAATATGGATTTTGGTTTTCGGCAAAATTTGTAAGTCACAAAAATGGTTCAAAAAGTTTGAAATTTGTGTTGAAATTTTTCACAAAAGTTTGTTTATCAATGTATTATGCTAAAACTATTTTGTGGATTTTTAGAGATTTTATGGGATTTTTTTAGAAATTAAAAAAACCAAGTTTTTCAGTCCCTTAATATTTTCTGCCAGACTCTGGCGGTCGACCGGACCGGTCGACCGGACCCAGAGTCGGTCGGTCGACCGGACCGGTCGACCGACGTGCACAAAACGTGCACGCTGGCCAGCCACTTGGGCCGATCGACCGAGCGGTCGACCGACTGCAAGTACCCCACTCTCGGGTGGGGGCGGTCGACCGACCGGTCGACCGTAAGGCTGGACGGTCGACCGAGCGGTCGATCGACCAGAGAGCATTTGCTCTCTGGATTTGCACGGTCGACCGGGCCGTCGACCGGTGAGCTCCAACGGTCAAATTTTTGACCATTGGCGGTCGACCGGGCCGGTCGACCGCCAGCCGCCAGGGCTGAAAATCAGCCCCAACAGCTAGTTTTCCAATGGGGCTATTTATACCCCATTGAGAGGTGTTTTTTACCATGATTTTCAAGGAGAAAAATTTCATACTCTTTTAGTGTTTTTCAGCAAAAAGATTTTGGGTTCAAACTCTTATTCTCTATTTGTTTTAAAAGTGTTTTGTTATTTCAAAGAAAATAGTCTTTTAGGGAATTGATTTTTGATCTAAAAATTCTATATCTATTTGGTGTTTCCCAAGTGATTTTTCTTTGATCAAAACACTTTGTTTTTCACACTTGAGCCATATCTTGCTATCCTATCTATTTAGGATTTTTATTTGTGGGAAAAATTTGTTTGTGGTTGTGGAAACCACCAAGTGTTGTATCCTCCACTTGTTGTATCCCTCTTGGGTAGAGGTTGATTTGGAGTGGTGGTTAGCTCCCTCTTTGGTAGAGGGTGAGATTATGGTTTGCTCCCTCTAGTGAGAGGTGGAGTTGGATTGGATTTGTATCCCTCTTAGTGAAGAGGTAGATTGTGGTTGTTTGGCTAGGTGTCTACCCCTCTTGTGTGAGGTGGTGATTGTGTTGGTTGTGCATTGCCTTCGTGAGAGGTTGTATTGGTTAGAGAGAGGAGTTGTGTACTCCCGGTTGTAGTTGCCCCAAATCCTCGGTGGAGGTTCCCTGTGTGGGAGTCCTGTGTGGACAAAGTTAGTGGATTGGAAATCCTTCTCGGTGAAGGCGGGGACGTAAAGCTGGGTGCTCGAACCTTGAAACAAATCTTATTGTTTGTGTTTGATCCATTGACTCTTATTCTCTCTCTCTTTACTTTGTGCCTTGCATCATTCATATTGTCATATCATTATTATATGCTTGGTTTGATTGTGTGTGCCTCACTTGTGCTTAACCACGAGAGCTTCATACAGCGCCTCAACTCTTATTCAGAGGAATCAAGAGGAGTTAGTCCAGAGCCCTTCACCGGGAATTCGGCTACACTCGTTGGTTGCATTAAGTGTGTTGCAATTAGTTTTAATTTCCGCATTTAGTTTATTAGATTAGCCTTATCACCTATTCACCCCCCTCTAGGTGATTTCAACAGCAAGCTAAGGCGGTTGGCGACATTTATGAAGAGAGAAGTGAGATTTCCGTAACTCCACCAAGAAGATATATGTCCCCTAAGCACTAATGTAGAGGAAGATTTCGCATAGAAAGCCATTTGATTCCTCTCGTGTCATACTATCCATATGATTGCATTGAAAATTAAGGTAACAGTCATATTAGTCCCAGATTATTATCCTATAACAACCATACTAATACTAATCCCATAGGCAAGGAACCTACACCAACAATATCTTTTCAATAATTTGGATTATACCAAGAGAAAGCGAATCTAGAATCATTAGAAGAATATGAACACATCATCTTCTTGAAATGAAAAATTCAGGTTTGATTAGGATGAGAATATGGAATGAGTTCCGACCAGCCATATTAGTATCCCATTTAAGATCATAAGTGGGAGAAGGAATATGGACTGGTAGGTGACTTGGGTTCATGCATTTCCTGGTTTCTCAACATGAACTTCCTCCACATAACCCAGTTACGTTGAGAGACGACATCCATTCCTTCAATTAGTAGCTTGTAGAAATCATGCATTCTCATTTAGGAAGAAGATTAATTGGTTCTTTGATCACTCTTTTCTCTCTCTTCTTTTTCATATGATCAAAGGATGAGTTTTTTCATTTCTTTTGAATTTCTAGGAGTTTCTAGTCTCTTTTTCGATGAAGCCATTTTTCCATAACCTTGTTTCTCAAAATTCTTCTTGTGTTTGTTAGAAATCTTCTTCCTTTTTTCCTCCTTATTTTTGGTGCGTGAGATGGGATCATATAGTCGGATTAGGGCTTAGTTAGAAAAGAGTGCTCGACACTCTTTTGATAGGCTCGTGGAACATCCATTCACATCTTTCAATTTTAAAATAACTCTCCTGCTTTCTAAAGAGAGAATGTTAGAAGGTTTAGCCATGATTTGGTGTTAGGGGAATGTCAGTTTGCCTAAAAGCTTTTTGTTTTTTTTTTGATTTGTAACTATTTCGGTTTAATTTGTTTATTCCCACTTCTTTCTTAATAAAGTGAGACTAAATAATAGCAACTGCAAATTGAGGACAGGGGAAAATATCATATTTGGTTACAACCCTAGGAGCTAAAGATAACTCAGGCACTCAGAGATAATAATGAATGATTAAGGTGAAATCCGAGATACAAAAAGTAATATTTTGAAATCAGGGATTGTACTTTGGCTTCTTTCAAGACTTTCACGATAGCAAAGTGGCTATGCGGGTGGTATCCACAAGGAGGGAGGTGATAGAAGCTTGTTGCTAAATCACAATATCGGTAACAAGTTCTTCTTTGTCTCAAAAGAAAAAAGAAAATAACAGAAAATTAGAAGAACAGCATATGGAGGTGATGGTGAATTGGGTGAAAAAGGATATTTAAAAGAAATCAAATAAAAGAAAAACTAATTGATCCCACTAACCATACTAACCTCTTTGGTGGATTGGTGCCTCACCTTAGATCATTCGCAAATATTATGCTTGATTGCAAGGGTTTTCAAAGCATGGCGCATTAGAAGTGATTTATATCCAATCTTTGCAAATAAGAAGAAGCAACTACATATTACATCATCAAAACTTCAAAGAGCAAGCATAAAATAAAAGAGAATTGCAAGTTAGCATATTTGCAAGTTAGGAGTTAGAACCCATCATCATGAGCCATCCATGGCTCTTGCAAGAGTAAGGCCTATTAGATACTTTTGATTCATATGGGTCACAAATCAACCAAGAGTTAGTGTGTTAATGGTTTAGTAGTTAGTTAGCCATAGAAAAGAAAATTAGCTACTAATTTAGAAATCAAAATTAAGCATCTAAATGTAAGCATATAAAAGATAGGAATTAAAGAGAAAGCAATAGATTAGATTAGATCAACAAACTATGAAGATAAAGTAGTTTTGCATTAGATTGTCACCCTCTATACAATATCTCTCTAGTTTTCTCATGAATCTCTCTCTAATCTAATCCTAGATTTACAAAGAAAGGAGAAAGTACAAGAAAAAGAAAAGAAACATAAACAGAAAAATCTAATCTAAATACTAAGTTGAGAAACCCTAACCTCTGCTCACTTCTCCCCTCTCTCAGTCCCTTGGTGTTGTATTTGTAGGTATCAATGACTTGAGCCCCAAGAAACAAGCCACACATCAAAACTCAAAGCAATCAGCCCAGATATTGCCACGGATCTACGGCTTTTACCGCCTTTTCGCGGTAAAATCTAGGCCTTTGGCTCATGTTTTTGGGCCAGGTGCTCTGTTGGATGAGAGAAGCTTTTAGCACTTATTTGAGATTTTTATTTGCTACATAGCACATGCAGATTGGATTTTTAAATTCGGGTTGTAAATTGGTTTCTACTTTGGGCTTTTAGAATTAAAGACTCTTTAACTTGAGCTGCAAGAAACTTTGAAAATTCTCAAAAATGGGTCTATTTTGCTCATTTTCTTCATTTTGCCCTTATTCATTGTAACATGCGTACACTAAACAAAAACTCATTAATAGTAGGGTTTTATTTGTAAAATAGATGGGAAAATATATGTAATAATGTAGAATCGATGAATAATCACACCCCCACACCTATCTTTTGCTCATCCTCGAGCAAAACAAAAGAGAAAAAAGAACTAACTAGCCACTTTCGCAGGACATGCGACTATATTAAGTTTGTGCAGTAAGCCTTTAAACCTCTATGTTACTCCTAGAGGAGGAGTTTTAGTCTCCTGAGGGTTTTCAACAGATTACACCCACATAATCCAAAATAAAGAAAATAGGTGCTAATATTTTTGAAAACACAATTTTAAAGAGAGAAGTTTTGAAAAATTCTTGCAAAAAGTTTAAGTGATCAAAAGATCATAGGTTCACCAAACTATTCATCCCTAACATAGTCACGATGGAAGAACTTTAAATCATTAAAGGTAAGGAATCAAATTGTATTTTTCACTCAGTCTCTTATCTTGCCCTAAATCATATGCACTTTTGTAACCATAATTTTATTGGGATTCTTTAACTCCAACTCTCATGCATATTATTTATGCAAGTTATTGTAACGCCTCAATCCTGCGGGTACAGTGACATTATTGTGATGTACATATGCAGGACAAAAATACCCTCACATATGTATGCTAAGCATCAGTACAGGAAAGAATCAGAGTATAAAAGTACGTGATGTTTATACATTTCTATAGAAAAAGTACAAATATTCCGTTATCACAGGTTGTGACATAATATTACATGGATATTACATTACCAAGAGGCACAAAATAATAAATTACAAAATATGAATAGTACAAAAAGATGCAGCCGAGCGGCAAGAGGGATCTCGAGGGCCGGTCAAGAGGGGCTGGAAGAAAAAAGCTATGGATGGTCTATCGCTGATTCGCCACGCTTTCGCTGCACACTCTAATATTTCGATATTCAACTAGAAGGTCTGCTTCAATCCGTGCTTTGGGATCTAGACATTCAGGTCCAGGAGTTATTAAAAAGCAACCCAACAAGTACGTAAAATGAAATCAAGTGGCGTGCACAGCAGTCACACGTGTATATAACCAAAGTGATGTGATTCAGGAATCCAAGTATAGGCAATGACCAGTAAACATAAATGGAACTCAGAGAATCAGTAGGAAATCTAGAATCAAACAAGCACATGTGTATCCATAAATCCGAATCAGGAAAGCATATATCGAAAATCATATCGTAAGCATAGGCACACACAAGCATGTAATGAGATATCAAGTAATGTATTGAATGCACGTATGGACAAAACTAGTTCTACAAGCTCAGAATATGGATTAATGAGATTGATACGTCGAGAGAAAAATTCAAACAAGAAAACCTTATATATATACCATATACCTTATGTCACCACCGTCTAGGTGTATATCAACCTGAGTTACCTCAAAAATAAGAATATCAAGAGTAATTATTGTATCACAGAAATAGTATACAAGTGACGGGCAGGATAACTTAATTATACAATAATAACAATTAGTATCGCCTGTTATTTAATCATTTCCATCCAGTATCCCATATCACTGGTAGCTCATCCGGGTCTGTACTCCAGTAGAGCTCAATCCGGACTCTAATATACGAATATCATTATCCAGACGAGAAAATGACTCAATAACACTCGCTCCTGAGATTATTAATATTTGGTAATTAAGTTATATATAGTGCAGTATCTTGTATTGTGTGTTCAAGCATGAAAGTACAAGCCAGTAAACTATAAATCAGGAAATCCAGTGCAATAACTTAGAAATCACATGTAGTAGAACAGAGAGTTCAGCTTAAGTCATATAACATAAATAAGTGAACTATAACATCATAGCTTGTCATAAGCAAGAGTGGGCAAAACTAGTTGTACAAACTCAGATTATGGATTCATGAGATTGGTACATCGAGGGATAACCGAAACAAAAAAATTCTCATATATATACCGTATACCTCAATCGCCATCATCTGAGTGTATACAACCAAAGTTGCCCCATGCAAGAGTAAATTAAAGTATTGTATTTCAGTTTATCCAATAATAATAGTCAGTACCGCCTAATATTTCAATCATCCCCCTGCCAGTGTCTCACATCACTGATAATCCATACTGGAGCTCGTACTCTAGTAGAACTCATTCGCCAAAACCCGAATAAAGGAGAGACCAAATATCCCATGTTCCTAAAATTATTATTGTTGATTATTAAGTTGTTGTTGTTATTATTATCTGATTCATGTGTTCTGGTATGTGTACTAGCATCTCAGCACACATACATCCACTTATGAATAAGATAAACGTAACTGGAAGCTGATGGGGGTATCAATGAACTATGTTCACAATGAGTCCCGTGCATATCCGAGACTACGGCCCAACATACGGTACTGCCCCGGAACCTGCCGCTAGGCAAACAGGAGTGGGTCTTCTTTTTATGCCCATACAGGAATAGTAACAGGAGTAGGGGTGCCAGTACACCCCACCGAAACATCTAGTGGCCCTCAGGTAGAATCGAAGTTTCAAAATTTTAGTTGCATAACATTTTCTATACCATTGTAAACACGATCACAAATTGATATCCATCAGTTTTCCTATCTCAGTGCAAGTTGTATGATTATTATAGATTGGTTATGATTATCAATTTACGAGGAGTGACTAGAACATCCTAACAAGAGGAACAAGCAGAAGTAATATAGGAGAAATAGGAGGAACATGCATATATAATATAGGGGTTCATAATGGCAAGAGTATAACATGATAATACTGTCAAATCCCCGTAAAAAGATAATCAAGCATCAGGCAGTAACCGATCAGGTGATGTTTGATCAGATGTCGAGTGATATACATGGCAAGTGTCAGGTGACAAGTGGAATATAATAATATAGACAATTACAGGGGTACAATCATCATGTTAGATCAGTAGGAGAGAACATAACATCATACTAGAACAATATCGAAAAGCATACAACATGTAGAACAAAAACATAACATGCCAGAGAACATAACCATCATGCTGGAATAATATAATAAGCATTTTTAACTCTTCACAATCATAATTATAATAATAATAATAAATTAAGCTACAATTAACCAGTTAGGGGCTTGGAGAAGCTGGAGCGTAGCTCGATCGTGTCTGGCGAAACTGAGTCGCGGCACACAACAGTGCTAGGTTCCCCGCGAAGCTAGCACAGCGCTATGCATAACCCGCACAGCGAAGCTAAAGCTCGCGGTGAATTTGTCTTATGCACGCACTTAGTAACGCTCACGGTGAAGCTGGCGTATGATTGCACTTACTATGAATGCTCGAAGCGAAGCCACGCTCACGACAGAGCTAACGGTAAAAGCGTTGGGCGCTTAGCTCGTTTACCCGGTGGAGCTGGTGAAACTCAGAGGATTTAGGCCTGAAGGCAGAATAGTAAAACCATATAATATTAATTATTAAACAATGAAGCGAAGAACCAAGCGGAATTAAGCAAGGATGGAGAAAAGCTAGTGTATAGTGCTAGATGCCATTACGTTCGGTGTGGTCACCGCTCGCGGCACAGTTAAACGCACACAGCGGTGCAAGCATATGAACGCTTATGTTACCACATGCGACAAAACCGCACTCACGGTGTAACATGCTCGAACGGAGTTAGCAGTAAAGTACTGAGCGCTAGGCTCGCCTACCAGGTGGAGCGCAAGAGACCCGGAGGGTCTACGTCCGAAGACTATGTATAGTCCGGAGGCTGAATGTAGCCCAGAGGTTGAATGTAAGGAGGCTGAATGTAAGCCTAGAGGCTGTAAAAGAGTACACGCACAAGGCTAAGTACCAACACATACACAAATACAAATATCGTCTACACTATTACAAGCATTCGTCACAGTGCTACTAAATATATAGCCCCAGGTACTGAGCCACATACATATACCAATATTACACTAGCCCTATATAATACATGACACACTCACGGATACAACACACTTACAATTCCAATCTCAATACCTAACAATGCACCATACATGCCCAGATACCAAATACAATATAAGGAATGTTTTACACCCAAAACAAAGGGGGAGGTACTTACCTAGAGCCACGAGTCATGTCAGGAACTCCAAAAACACCATGCATATGCGCGACCGAAGAGAGAGAAAAAGAGAAAGGAGAAAGAGATTAGAGAAATATAAGGAGATAAAGAGTATTAGAGAGAAAAGAGAGAACTAGATGAAAGAGAGAACTGAGAGAGAGAGAGAGAAAGAGCAAAATAAAGAGAAAAAAGAGATCCAGGGAGAGAGATAGAAAAAGATAGAAAGAAAATGGGGGAGAGAGAGAAAATGGGGGGAAAGAGGGGGCTGGCCGGCCAGTGGCGACACCGGGGGACAGGAGGGCACGGCCGGTGACAGCGTGGCCAAGGAAGCCGACGGCCATGTAGGGTCCGAAATGGAATGAAGGGAAAAGGAGTTGGGGATGGTGATGATGAAGATGATGATGATGTTGGAAGTAGAAGGAGGTGATGGTGGTAGATTGTGTGGTAGGAGTGGTGGTCATGGGTGGTTGACGAGGAGGAGGAGGAGAGGTGGTGTGGTGGTGGATGTGGTGGAGATGGGTGTTGATAGTGGTGGTGGAATGGAAGAGGGAGGTGGAGTTGGTGTTGAAAGAGGGCGTTTCCTGGGGTTGTGGCCTGAGGAGGCTACCGTGGGGTCACCGGAGTGGAGGAAGGTCGGCAGTGGAGGAAGCCGGCAAGGGGAGCACGCTGGTGGTGGTTGGCTAGCTTTGTAGAGGAAGAGAAAGGGAGAAATGAGATACTAAGAGAAAGTGAGATTTAAAAAAAAGAGGTGTAGGCTGTCTAAAAATCACTAAAGACAAGTCATCAAAAAACAGAGGCCAAACTCCAGACGCAGGGCTAATCATAGCCATCACTGCAGCGCCAAGACGCGAGGGTCGAAACCCGCATCTCAGCATCAATGCAGCGCCAAGACGCGAGGGTCGAAACCCGCATCTCAGTTATAACTGCCCTCGTTATTAGGTCAATTACTGCCCACATAATGAGGAAGTTAACCCCCATTATAGAGCGTTTTTAGGGGGCACGTTCACCCCTGAAACATCTATAAATAGCCCCATTTGCTATGGAGAAGGGTCGGTTGATCAGATAATTCTTGGAGAAGAATTCGCTTGTGAGCTGTAGAAGCCCCGAGACTTTCACCAAAAAGAAAGAGAGTTCAACTCTTTAAGCAACTTGTTGCGTACAAGTTAATCTTTGTCTACGATCTCTTTGAGATTCCTGGTCGACAGGAGCTATGTTACTCCATCTGCCATCCAAAGAGAGGATTCCCAAGAGGTCTGACGTTCACCCGGTCAACGGAAAACAAGATTCACTTTCTACCGCCACATCAAGAACCCAGCATTAAACAAAGGGGAGATTCAAGTCTAAACATCTTCCTCCCTTGTAGCCGGAGTGTTAATCCGTTGTAATCTTTCATTTGATTCAAGGAAATTTTTACAAGGAACTTGTTTTCCATTATGTTTGCAAGGGGGAAAACTTACAAAAAAGAGTTTGAGGAGCTAAATTATAAGTATTCTCAAAAGATTACAAGTAGATCTCCTCAGAGATTCTGGGAAAATGTGCCGATAGGAGTCTGGTCAGCGCGCGACCACTTTGTCCCTTTGACGATGCGAGCGATGAGATTCCCTTCTCGCCTGGTTCCGGGAATCAGAGAACAGAGGATTGGTAGAACCCTCTGGCTACTTCTCAAAACCGCCTTCTGTAAGGAATTCCTTCTCGCCTGGTTCCGGAGATTCCTTGAGGAAAAGGGGTTGTTAGGGTATCGCCACCCTGAAAAGAGAAGTATTTCTCTTGAAAGGTCTCTGAATTAGAGAGCGCACGGTGCGTCGTGAAAAAGCCTCTACTTGTGAAGTCTTCTCTCTCTCTTTGATCGATCGATCTATCTCTCTCCTTGTACCCCTGGCGGGCTATTTATAGGGAGAGCAAGAGTATAATCGTCCCCTTGAAGATATGGAAACAGATTGAACCGAATCTGTTTGAATCTGGAAAGTAGCCTTACTGCGAGGCTAGGATAGCTTCTGCGGAGCTAGAAAATGGGCAAGTCGGTTGATCTTTCCGATTTGATTTGATCCTTTCCATCTCGTTGGAGGATTTTCTCTGATCCTCTTACTCGTTTTAAGAGAGCCAAGAGATTGCGGCAATCACCTGCCATATTTGAATCCCGATTGGGTTTGATTAGATTGAATCCGATCTTGTCAGGAGATTTGATTGGTCAAAGGTTGACCATAGCAGGCTGATAGCGGAGCTGCCCGCTCTGAAGCTCATAGCGGAGCTAGAGGCAATCCTTAGCGAAATCCTGAAAAGAGGCTTTTCGGCGAAGCTATCAGTTAGCTTCCTGGCGATGCTCTGGATGATGCTAGCCTCTCAAACGAGGCTATCTCCTTGGGCTAATGTAATGCTATATACTAGCATTTTAGACCTGCTGAGGTCTGTTTAGAAACAATCCGGGTTCACTGTTCTGCTTGCTGGATCAGTGGAGTCCAAACCGCTTCCTTGTCCCTTGGAGGTGGGTGAAAACTGGTCTTCAGCTCGTTTGTCCCTTGTCTTTTGTAAATGTCAACAAGTTTAGACATCGTTCGGACCAATGAGAATCTTGTCTTTTTTAAGTGTCAACAAGACCCCCTTCAAAGTTTTCGAGAGTCTGCAATAGCTCAGACTCCGAAACACTTTGAACTGCTGTGATAGTATGTGGAGTATGAACGTCGCCATGATGGTTGAGTTCAGCTTCGCCTTCAATCCTGCTTTGGGATGAATTCGCCGAAGAATTGCACTGGTTCGCGAGTAGCTTCGCGTCGGGGTAGCTCCGCATCTGGGCTTCCAAGAAATAAGTCCGCTTTGGAACTCCTGTTGCCTTTTCAAAGCCAACTGCCGTGGGGCGGTTACGAGGAGGATCATTCCTTCTTTCGCGCTGATCGAGAGAAATGTTCTCCGATTTGCACGTTTCCAAGGGAGGATATTCCCTTTATTCAAGGCGCCATAAGTGCCTTTTATGAGGGAGACGTTTTCTCCCTTTGCACGGTTCCAAGGGAAAACCGTCCCTTCCATCAAGGCGCAATAAATGCCTTGAATGCGCTCGTGCTTCCACGCTTGGGGTGGTTGCGCTCAGGCCATGGGGCCTATAAATAGGACACTTGAGGTCCTCTGAAGAGAAATATTTTGCCTTTCTTCTTCTCTTCTCTTGGTTGTGAGAGATACTCAGATCTCTGAATTAGTGGGAAAACCCACTCTGGTTGTCTAACCGGCCAAGGACCAGTAAGTCTTGATCGTTCAACGACTTCACCGATTTTAGGGAATTCATCTCCCTTAGTTTAGCTTTGACAGCTGCTTTAGGAATTAACTTCCCTCGATCTTCATCTTGCACTTGGCTGATCTGCAGAGAAGGATCTCATCATGGCTCTCTGCGAAGCCATCGTCTTGATTTGATCAGAGAAAGATCACTGCATGTTAAGTCCGCTATACAGGCAGAACTTAGGACTTGGTCTCTTCAAAGGTTGAGCCAGTCTTGCCATATTGGTGAATGTTGAGACTGTGTCTGACTTTGCCATAGAGGTGAGGCTAGGACTTGGCGTTTGCTAAGCTAGTCCATGGTTGCTGTGCAGGGGGAGCTTGTCCTCTGCTGAAGTCGGATTGCTTTGCCGCCCAAGAATCTGACTTAATATCTTTGCAGCTTTTTCTGTGCTTAACTGCTAACTTGCTCCAATTTGCCTTGCAGTGAGCTATGCTTGCCAGTCTGGTAACTTGATGGAAGAAACCATGAAATTGCCTTATGCTTCCCCGGTTGAAGCTTTACTTTTAAGCAGGAGGAACAATTCGGGGCAGCGAGTGCGCGTCCCAGGGGCTGTTGGCAGCCTCTTATCCGAGATGATTCGTTCTGAGGTGAGGCTGGCCGCCGCCTTTATCGGAGAGGATCCGCTTCAAGATGATGGGCGTCGCCTGTGGGATCGCCGGCATTATTGCCGACTTTCAACTTTGGTGGCCTTTGGGGGTGATCCACTTCAGGAAAGCGGATATCGCGCCTGTTAGATCACTGGTACCACTGCCAATTCCCATTATACGTGATCTATCGTGTTGGCGGCGATAGGTTTTATTGCCAGGCTTCAACAAAATGGCCTGGCAAGATCTGCCATTTTGTGGAGAAAGATGACCGTGTCCTTGTGGCACCATCTGTTCATGTGCGAAGGATTACGGCCTTATGCAGGAGGAAGGCCCTTCCTGTCCCGTTGGTCTGGCCTGGGAGCAGATAAAACCGCTTGTATGCAAATGACCTTGTTAGGTAACTTGGTGTGTTAAACACAACTTTGATGTAATATCAAATGTACCCTTGCTTTTGAATCAATGAAAGTTCATCGTCTGATCATCTGATTTTTGCTTACTTTCACTGAGAGTTTGGCCATAGCTGGGCTAAACTGTGTGCGGAGCTAAGGACATAGTACCTTTTTAGAGGGCTAAGGTAGACCTTTCAGCGAAGCCCTTGAAGGATTGTGCGAAGTCCGCACTTTTGCACTAGTGCGAAGTTAACTCTTAGTAGAGTTGAACCGTCGCTTCTCGGGAGGCGCTTCGGGCGCTGTTTCGAATTAATTCGAAACGGCAGCATGGGCCCTTTTTTCGAGGCCTCGTTTCAGGCGCTGATTGGCCTATAAAAGCCCGATTGGGCTGAATATGGAAAGGTCTCCCTTTTTTTCAGAGAAATTTCTGTCTTTTTCTCTCCTTCTTCCTCCTTTGCTTCAGAGTACTTCGAGAACTTTTGCAGTTCTTAATGGCGCCCAAAAGACGATCGGGTAAGGAAGTGGCGACTTCTGCGGCGGAGGGCCTTCCTCCTCCGGTCATCGAGCGACCAGTCACCGGTAAGGAATTTTCCTGTCTGATTGGAGACCGAGGTCTCTTTTCCTTTGGAGCCAGTCATTTGGCTATTTAGGACGATCGAATGGGATCTATCCTCATTAGGGAACTCGTTTCCTTAAACTTCCCTATTTTCCTTGCACCAGGGAAGTAAGAACTGAACAGTTCTTCTTTTAGGCTTCCGTAGGAAGCCATTGCTCGGGCAATCTCCATCCTGTTGAGGAACAGGATATGGGTCGTGTTCCTTCAGTCGTGGCCACGAAGACGACCGTTGACCATGATGTCCTTTTGATGACGTCAGCCCTTAGGGCTATGCCACTTCCTGCTTTAAGCGAAGTCGGCGCTTTGGATATTTTCTGCAAAGATGCAGTCTTATCCATGAAGCGAAGCTTTTTCAAAGCTATCGCCTTGCAGGCCCTGCTTGCTGGGCGAGGCTATGCCTTAGTGAATTTTTATGCTTTCGCATCCACTTGATTGGTGAACTAATCATAGCTCATTTCTGTTTTTGTAGTACATTACGCCTCCGGCCTCCAGAACAGTCTGTTCGTTAGCCAGTCGAGCAGGCGGAAGCATCAGCTTGCAGTTCTATGGGCAGGCTTCATTGTTTAGTGAGCCGAGCTCCCTTGTACGGGATACGCTCATCCAGGACGGTCGTCCGCAGGCCATGCGGAGCATCTTGACTACGGCTCCTCTTGAAGATATCGACCGTCAGGCTTACAGAAAGCCTGACTTCATGTTCGGGGATGCTGCACCAGATCCCGATCGCCAGCTGCAGGCCGGTGAAGGCCAGTGGATCTTCCAGTTGGACGGCGAGAGATTCTATCTCCCGTCCACTAAGCGACATTTTGCTTTGTCTTCCTTCGCGAGCGTGACTCAGGCTCGGAAGATGGCGTGGGGCGTGAGCCTAAATGCCGAGTCTGTAAGTGTCGGGAGGTTGACATTCCAGTCCGGCTACTCGAGGGCTGGCCATCCTCGTAGCATAATGGGGCTATACCCTGGGAAGGTATCGCGGGACCTTCCAGTAGGAGAGAACCCAGCTGCGGCGCCGACCTTTGGTACTCAGTTCTGCGAAGTTGACGGGAACTACCCTGCCACCGATTTCAGGACTCCCGGTTGGGTCCACCCTCCTAGGTCGTGGTGGGCGGAGTTGACCAACTATATCCTCACCCATTTTGAGGGGGACTTAGAGAGGTTAGACCTCCATGAGGCCGTCAGGGCGACCTGCTACGGCATCGAGATGAAGGTGGCGTGCTTCTACGCCATCCTTGAGTTGTACTGCCCGGCCTCGGGGACTTTCTTCACCCCAGTTGGTGAGTTGGGCATGGCCCTGCACAAGATGCGGGAGATCTCTGCTTTGCCCTTCGGGTCTCTTCCATACGAAGAGTACTTTCCCTGTGAGGCGGAGTTGGCTATTCTGGAGAAGCAGGAGCCTGCTCTGCTCGAGACATATCGGGAATTGATGTGCCATTTGCACATTGCTCCAGCATCCACACTGGTGGCAAAGGTAGCTCGAAGAGCTTGAAGAGCTGGGGGAATTACTTGTTCCGGATATGACTAGTGCGCCTGAGGCAGCTCATTGCGGAGTTGCTGAAGAAGACATCTTGGCAAGGATGGAGGTGCATGCTGAAAAGGACATCGTCGTGGCAGAAGATGATGGCCTTTCGGGAAGGGTGATGTTCTTCGGAGCTTTCACCATCAGGCCCGTCGGCCTATGTCTCGCAAGGCGTTGCTGGCCGGCTTCTTAACCATCTGGTTAAAGAAGTGTGTCGTGCCTTCTTCTTCGGGTGACATCGTCCACCCGAACGTGCTGCTGCCTGCCGTCTGCTTGGTCCATGGCCACTGTCTGGGTCTTCTCCCGGCCATGGTGTGTTGTATTCAGAGGGGCCTTCGTGCACTGACGGAGGCTTTCTGCAGGCCAATGGCGTCAAGGCGAGGGAAGGGTGCCGTCCTGCCTTGTGACGGACCCAATCCTAGGGTAGGTTTACCGTACACCTACTTGATGGCGTGGTTCGCCTTGCACTGCCCCAGTTTGATTGGAGCTGGGGAAGACCCTCCGCAGGGTGTTTCAAAACGGCGCTTCTCCGTCGCTTTGAAGGCCGTTTGTGGCAGAAAACTTATGTGGCCGAGGCCCGCAAGTTAGTGCGTCGTTATGACGCTTATAGCCTGTTCCGTTGTTTTCCTCGCCTGCGGGGTGCAGGATACAACGAAGAATTCCATGATATGGAGTCAGGTCGATCTCCCATGAGTCGGGGTGTTTTCGAGTGGCTGGTCTGTATCCGGCCCTCGCATTTGCTGTACAGGAGTGGGGATACCTGCTACCTGGAGCCCTACGTCCCGAGCCGGTTTGCCCGCCAATTTGGGTATGACCAGTTGTATGTGGGCAACCCCAATCCGGACCTGGCTTTCATGGGGAGCCTCATTGATGGGGCTCGTGCTTGGCGGTTCTTTACCGCGGATGGCACTGGAGCATGGCTACGCACGCCGCTGAGGGATCCCGGCCTTTGGACGACCCTGTGTTTCTGCCAATGGTATGCGGCTTCGAACTCCACACCTGCTGGGTTTAATGCCAACCGTTCGGGTGTGAAGTTAATTTCTCATCGGATGAGGCAGAAGGCTTCTGATAAGATGGAGGGCAAACGAGTCCGTGTTCCTGGCATAGAGGAGTTCATCGCTGTAGAGGACAGCGGGCTTCTGATGCAGGGAGCCCTCGCTTTGAGGTAGGGACGAGGGCTGATGCCCATGAAGCTGATATTCGTGAAGCCGGGTCTGGTGTAGTGGAGACAGCTCCCTCACAACATGTGGAGGAAATGGAAGAAGAGGACTCTGATGTCCACTTCAAAAGGAAGCGTGGGAGTGGATCCCGTAGGAAGTCGTCGGCGAAGAGGCCCCGTCGCCAGACTCCTACCATCGTGGTAGAGGGTGAGCCCTCTACTGCGCCTCCTTCTGCTGCTCCATTAGTGGCTGAGCCGTCGGTTGCTGAACCGACTACTGGTAAGATTGGCCCCCATCTAATATGCCTTCAGCGCACTTTAAATAACTCATCATTTGCTTTTTGTTGCAGGAGCTGAGGAGCATGGGGAGCAAGGGGGACCAGTATGATCCTCTATTCGCTTATGGAGCTGCTGCTGGTTCCTTTACTCGCTCGGAGGAATCTGGAGGTGATGCGGCCGACATTGGCCTCTCGGGCGCTGGGACTTCTAAAGGAGGTCCTATGGCATTGAGCTCTATCGGGTGGTCTGCGGAGGAATCGGCGAGCAGACCGGCTATCTGCGTTGATTCTGGCAAGAACTTTGCGATGGAACCCCCAGAAACTGATGAGGCTGATGAAGTAACATCAGCCTTCGGTAAAATGACGACCTTTTGATCTCCCCTTGTTTACTGCATCTGCTTTTTTTGACCATGGCTTTGTTGCAGGTGTTCGGCCTCAAGATGCGTCGGCTTTGAAGGAGCCGGAGACTTCTCCTGGAAGGTCAGAGGGTGGGTTGAGTGCTTCGTCCACGACGGATGTTGCCATGTTGGACGTGTTGTATGGCGACTTGCCTTCTTATCAGCCCACGTCAGCTGAAAGGCGAGAGGCTGAAGGGACGACAGTACCAGAGGTATCCTCACTCCCAATCACATCACCGAGTGAGGTGCCAGCAATTTTGCCTAGTACGGGGCTGAGGGTGATCATGGACCCTAGTCCCCGACTTTGATTGTCGAGCCTGCTGCTCAGGAGGTGGTTGTCAGTCCTACCTCCGCGGTGGCTGGCGTGCTGGTGTCGCTGAGGACTCCGCCGCGGTCACCTTTGGCTTGCCCTGTTGCTGTCGATGTTCCCGCTTCTTCTTCTGCGGCGGTGTCGACTGGGTGGTAGATTGCCCCGAGGTTGTCTCAAAGGTTGATGAAGCTGAGAATGACTTCATCGGTAATCTGGTCGACAGCTTCTATAACAGTTTGGAGCAGACTATCGTCTAGTCTTGAAGGGCTCGCCTGTGCCATTCTCGAAGCTGAAGATGGTCCTTTCCCGTGGCATGAGTGTATCCGGGACTTTGAGGGGTACCATCAAGCTGCTGCTCTAGAGCTCCTGGTAGATGACCTTGAGAAGGACGTGGAGGAATGGCGCCATTTCCATCGTTCAGACACAGCGTCTTTGGCTGATGAACGGCTCACACGTCTTGTCGCCCAAAGGCGCGAGGCTCAGCTCGCCGCTCAAGAGGCTGCTGAGGCTATCTCCTCTGACTTGAAGTCCTTGGAGACAGAGCAAGCAGAGGTTGGGAGTGCAATGACGCTTCCACCAGTGCTCTTCTTGATGCCGAAGATAAGGTTAAGAGGGCCGAAGAGATGATCCGGAAGGCAAATCTCCTCTTATCCAAAGCTACACAGATGCGTCATGAAGAGTCTGCGCGGCTTAAGCAGCTCAGGGCTCGGAGTGAGGAACTGGCGCGGCAGAAGTCGTCACAGAGGACGACTTTGGCAGAGGTCGAGGCTCGTCTGGCTCAGGCGGTGGACTTTGATGAGGATGAGCTGAGATCACAGGCGCTGGCCCAGGCTGCTGATGACAGGAGAACGAGGCTAGCTTCGCTCGGGAATCGGATTCGATCTTACCATATACGCCTGTAGGCCATTGTATATGCTCCTCCATGTATCCCATCTTTTTGGCTTTAATAGAGAATTTTTCTTTTGACTTTTGCTGTTTGGATAATGAGACATGACTGTCTGTTGGTTCAGAGGTCGCAACGACATAACCAATTGAGATGTTGCCAGTCTCGAGGTTAGCCCATTGCAGGGCTAAAAGGGGAGATACTTGCCTTTTGTAAATGTCAGCAAGCATCGAGATTGAGACTTAGCTGTCTGCTGGCTCAGAGGTCGCAATGACATAACCAATTGAGACGCCGCTAAGCTCAATGGTAGATAAAACTTGGCTATCTGCCAGTTCAGAGGTCGCAATGACATAACTGGTTGAGAAGCCACCAAGCTTCACAGTGAGTGATACTCGTCTTTTGTAAATGTCGACAAGTATCGAGACCTGTCTTTTGTAAATGTCAACAGGGCTCGGGATCGAGACTTAGCTGTCTGCTGGTTCAGAGGTCGCAATGACATAACCGATGGAGACGACGCCGCCAAGCTTCAAAAATAGGTGATACTCGTCTTTTGTAAATGTCAACGAGCATCGAGACCTGTATTTTGTAAATGTCAACAGGACTCGGGATCGAGACTTAGCTGTCTGCTGGTTCAGAGGTCGCAATGACATAACCGATGGAGACGCCACTAAGCTCAATAGTAGATGAAACTTGGCTATCTGCCAGTTCAGAGGTCGCAATGACATAACTAGTTGAGAAGCCACCAAGTCAACAATGAGTGATTGAGGTCGTCGTTTTCACGAGGGAACCACTGTCATAGGTTTAATGTTAACATAACAGTGAGATATATGTGGTCCTACCATTCTATGGATGAGAATTGGTAGGTGATTTTGGAGGTCTCGTTCTCACGAGGAGAAATGAGGGGACTGCTGTCATAGGTTTAATGTTAACGTAACAGCGGAATATGTGTGGTCTTACCATTCTATGGATGAGAATTGGTAAGTGATTCTGGAGAGGGAATCAAGTGGGAGCAGGTCCCTTGGGATTTTAAGCAAACCCCCAGCTACCAACAGATTTGATATGCTTGGAGAAAGAGAGAGGCTCTCTTTGTGCGCATTCCGGGCGCGCGGGTCTCGATCAGAGGTGTAATGTTAACTTGACCGAGAGCAAGATCCTCGATTAAGGATAATACTTCTTTAAGAATTTGCCCATTGATCGGCATCATGAGTAGGTCGCCATCTGCAGTTGTAAGGCGGTATGCTCCGTTTGAATAGACTGCCTCTATCACAAACGGTCCTTCCCATTTAGGCTGAAATTTGCCTTTGGTCTTGTGCGTCATGATCATCGGTCGTCTGACGGCTAAGACCAGGTCTCCTTTCTAGAAGACTCTCTGCTTGACCTTCTTATTGAAGGCTTTTGATATCCGAGCCTGATATAGCTCAATGTGTTGCTGAGCTTGTAGCCGCTTCTCGTCTAGGGCTTCGAGCACTTGAAGACGCAGGCGATCATTGTCTTCTGATGTCATCTTAGTAGTCAAGGCTACTCGCAATGATGGCACCTGGATTTCCAATGGGATGACCGCTTCGCACCCATATACTAGGGAGAAAGGCGTATTGCCTGTCGGTGTCCGAACCGTAGTCCGGTAAGCCCAAGGCATTCACCGAGCTTTTCGTCCCAATCTCGCTTGTTCAAGAGACAAACTTCTTGAGCAGCTTGATGATTGTCTTGTTGAATGCTTCTGCTAAACCATTGGCGGCAGGATTGTAAGCTGTTGAAGCCATATTCTGAATTCGGTATTTATCGCAGAACCGATAGAATCCTTGGCTTATGAATTGAGGACCATGTCGTGGATGATCCGCCTGGGACACCAAATCGATGGATGACATGGTGTTTGATGAAGCTAACCAGATTGGAGGTTTTAACTTCGGCCAACGATGTGGCCTCTGCCCATTTTGAGAAGTAATCGGTTATTGCCAGGATAAACCGGTGACCTCTTGCCGAAGAGGGACTGATTGGCCCTACGACATCATTCCCCATGCTTCAAATGGCCATGAAGCAACAGTAGGGTGGAGCAACTCCGAAGGTTGGTGTATGAAGTCTGCATGGACCTGGCACGCCTTACACCTTCGTGCATATTGGGTGGCATCGGCCATCATGGTCGGCCAGTAGTACCCAAGTCTGTGCAGCCTGTCTTTAAGCTTTGGACCGGCTGTGAGCTCCTCCGCAAATGCCATCATGGCTTCTTTAAGCACTTCCTGTGCCTCTGAATGGGAAAGGCAACGGAGAAGGACACCGTCATATGAACGACGGTAGAGTGTCTTCATAGTAGGATCATAGTAGAAACGGAGCGACCTTCGTCTGATGGACGCCGCTTCTTTGGATCGTCTGGAAGCAGACCGTGCAGAGCGTAGTCAATGAGAGGGAAGCGCCAATCCCTCGGCTCAAGATCCGTGGAGATATTATGGACCTCTTGGATCCTTAGAATTGCTTGGAGCATACGAGATGCCGGGTTGCGACTGTGAGGTGATACTCGGTGTCGGCCGGTAAGGCTAGCGTTGTCGCTAATGCAGCGAGAGCATCCGCCTTGGTATTTTGAGATCGGGACACATGCCCGATGTAGAAACCTTCAAATAAGCTAGCCAATTCGATGGTTGTATGATAATAAGGCACCAAGTCCTCATGGCGGACTTCATATTCGCCTTTGACTTGACTGATGACCAGCTTTGAATCGCCGTAAGCTTCGAGGTAGCGTACCCCCATTCCCTGGGCGAGCTGGAGACCGATGAGCAGAGCATTGTATTCCGCTACATTATCAGAGCATGATTCTGTCAAGGAGAATGCTCTGGAAGGATATGATCCTGTGGGGAGATGAACACAACCCCCACTCCGGCAATAATCTCCCTTTGGGGCCCATCCGCGATGCTCCGTCGAAGACATCTGCCACACTTCCTCTGCTGAGGTTGCATTAGACTCGAAGACTTCATCAGGGATGTCTTCGTGAAGTTTTGAATGTTCTGGAACTGGATGAGCAGCTAAGAACTCTGCAAGGGCCTGGCCTTTGACTGCCTTCTGAGGAGTAAAGGTCATGTCGTATTGAGACAACAGAAGTGCCCATTTAGCCAACCTTGAATTCAGCGACCCTGGCTTCGTCATGAGAAGACGTAAAGGGTTCACCCTGGAGATGACATGTATGGTTTGGCCAACCAAATAATGTCGTGTCTTCTGGACAGCGAAGACGAGAGCTAAACACTCTTTCTCAATAGGATTGTAGCGAGATTCCGCTCCTATGAGAGTCTTGCTCAGATAATAAATGGCCTGCTCATGGCCATTGTCGTCCTTCTGAGCGAGGAGGGCACCGAGGGAATAGTCCAGAGCTTTTACATAAAGCAAGAATGGTTTCCCTGATGTAGGGGCCACTAAGACCGGAGGTTTTGTGAGATACCTCTTAACGTCTTCATAAGCTTCTTGACAGGCTTGGTCCCATATGAAGGCAGTACCCTTTTTCATGAGACGGGTAAAGGGCTGGCAACGGCCCGAAAGATTTGCTATGAATCTTCTGATGTAGGCTAATCTGCCCTGCAAGCCTCGGAGCTCTTTGAGGTTCCTTGGTGGATGCATGTCCTGGATGGCTTTGACTTTATCTGGGTCAAGATGAATTCCTTTTGATGTGACAATAAACCCAAGGAACTTGCCACTAGACACTCCCAAAAAGGATTTTGTCGGGTTCATTTTCAGCTGATGAGCCCGCATTATGTCGAACATCGTTCTCAGATCGCGAAGATGTTCATCTTTGCTGCGGCTTTTGACGGCAATGTCGTCAACATAGCATTCCACCGTCTTTCGGAGATGGTCGCGGAAGATCATGCTCATCGCCCGCTGGTAGGTTGCCCCGGCGTTCTTCAGTCCGAAGGGCATTACAGTGTAGCAGTATACCCCCAATGGCGTTCGGAAAAAAGTATGCTTCTCGTCATCAGGATACATCTTGATCTGGTTGTACCCTGAGAAGCCGTCCATGAAAGACATCCTTTGGAACCCGCATATGTTGTCGATCATGATGTCAGTGATCGGCAGCGGAAATTCATCCTTGGGACAGGCCGTATTGAGATCACGGTAGTCGATGCAGATCCGTATTTTCTCGTTCTTCTTGAGGACGGGGACTATATTAGCCACCCAATCTGGATGTTGTTCCTCCCGGATGAAGCCACATGCGATGAGCTTGTGAACTTCGGCCTCAATAGCTTCCATGATGTTCGGGCGAAACCGACGTTGTTGCTGCTTGACTGGCTTAACGTCAGGCTTGATGTTTAGACGGTGCATAGCGACCTGTGGATCAAGTCCGGGCATGTCTTCGTAGCTCCATGCGAAGACGTCTATATACTCTCTTACGAGTGTTATCAATTCTTCCTTTTCGATAAGTGATAGGCTTTCACTTATGAAAATCGGTTTGGGATGATCTTGACTGCCCAAGTTGACCTGGATCACCTTGTCTTCGATAGGTGGCTCGCACAGCTCAAACCGCTTTTCCCATTGGAGGCTCAATTGCTGGGCCCATGATTCCTCGTCGGCAACCTCTGCGGGTTCCAACTGACTGCTTGAAGTCATGAGGCTTTCGAATATCCCTCTATGCTGACATCAGAGTCCCATTCGGAGGATGAGGCTGACTGTGATGGGATCGATCCATCGCCTTCGACCTGAACTGTTGTTGATGATGTGGGTGTAACATACCCCAACCCCCTGCGTGTACTATCATAGTAATTTGCAGGTTTCCCTCTTGGGACGGAGTTACGCATCAAGCTGCGTCTTCCTTTTCTGAAGTTTAGGCCCGCTCCCTGCTTCAGGTTGTAACCATCTTCTTCATAATATGGCGCGCTGATGGCGCGTAATGAAAGAACTGTGGAGCATCTGACTCTGAGCTTGAGTCTGTAGTTGAGAATCTCCCTGGCCGGGCTCTGCCGAAGATTATCGGCGCCTGACCTTGCTTGGACGGAGGGACTACCAGCGTGGCCCCTTCTATGGCTTCCACAGATGTACTAGCCACACTCGCTCATGTACGGGCATATGAAGAGAGCCATCCATAATGGATTTAATCGACTCGATGCTCGCAGGATAATCAAAAGAAATATTATCATTAATTATCCATTCGCCTTCCTCATCAGAGGGATCTTACATCGGGGATCATTAAAGCATGCTACAATTGGCTCGCCAATCAGAATGGCTGGCATGCCTGTTTCGGATTCCGAATCCGCCTCATTGCCACTTTCATCATCGCCTGGCAATGGTTCTCCCGGCGTTCCACTAGCCTCTTGATATAGGAGAGCATCAGTGAAGTAGTTTTCTACCCCTTGAAGGGTTGCTTCTCAGCGAAGACATTTCGTACTGTCGCATCATCTTCAACATACTTGAAGCACTGATGGAGAGTGGAAGGAACGATCCAGTTGGCATGGATCCATGTCGTCCCCGTAGCAGGTTGTATGATGTGTCCGCATCGATGACATAGCATGTCACCTCTGACTTCAGGCTTCCGATTCTGCAGCGGAGCCGAATCTTTCCAAGTGGATGACTGCTCCCGGCATTGAAACCATATATTGTAGTGGTGGTTGCGGACAACCTGTACAATGGTATGCCGAGGAAATAGAGGAGCCTTTTGGGGATGATGCTGAGTGCAGACCCCGGATCGACTTGTACTCTTTCAATGCATGTTGAACCGATATATCCGGTATAGTACAGAGGTCGATCATGCTTGTTGTCTTTGAGAAGCATATCTTCTGCCGTAAAGGTAATAGCAGGCACCTTGGATTGCGATGACATTCTGAGCAGGAAGGCCGCATCTCATCGCCAGGAACCTCGGGCATGCATGTCAGAAAGGACTCCGAGTGGCCAGCGCATCTCTGAGTGCCTCTCTTGTCTCTTTAGAGAGACGAAGGAGCTCGTGTATTGTGATACGAGCCGGGATATTGGCTAAGTGGGCCAATATATCAAAGCGAAAGGGTGTGGCTAACCCTTGGCCTGGTGGTTTCTTCAACACATGGTCGAACCGCACTTCCTTAGGCTTCTCCTTCCCTTTGGTCAGGACTGGAGCGAATGTAGGCATTGGTACTGACGTCGTTTGCTGTTGTATCTCGTCAGTAGACTTGTCATACTGCCTTAAGTATGATTTTCCAGACCGGGTGCCCGTCTGTTGAGGCGCATCTGCCTGCGCTGTACAGGCATGCTTCTCTTCTTCTGAATCGCTGAGGGAAGCCGAAGTAAGATTACCATCATCTGGCAGGACAGAGATGACATTGCAGGACTTGCCTTTTTTGCTGGAGTTCTTCGACGTCCGTTGTACGTCTTGGACGAGGTCAGGGTGTATCCACATAACTTCCCTACCTCCAATGTCAAAGGGACGAGACCCTTGTTGTATTGAGTCATGGCTGGAGGATGCTTGACTTCCAACCGCGGCACCGAGGCTGAATAGGTCCCGTCAGGAACTGTGACCTTCTGGGCAGTGCCGAACTCAAGAGTCACCATATTGGCAGTGACTTTTCTTCTGTTCCGTCTTCAGTGTGAGGACTCCGGCGTCGACCAAGGCTTGAATTCTATCCTTGAGGACATAGCACTTGTCAGTAGGATGGTGGATCATCCTGTGGTAGAGGCAGTATTTAGGGTCGTTTGTGCGCCCTATCTCATTGGGACGCCGAGCATCCGGTAGCTTCATTTTGTTCCCTTTGTGGAGCAGATGGAATATCGTGACCACCTGATCATCTCTGAAGGAGTACTGTTTTGGAGGAAACTTGGGCTCTTGGCTGTTGACGCCGCTCTTCTTGGCCTTTGACTGCATGTCCCGGTCAGCTCGACGGACATAATTTCCTTCCCTTTAGCTTGGGAAGACTGCGGGATCGCTACGCCCTTTGTTGTTCGCGCCCCATTTGCTTCTAGGGGCGGATGGCTCGAACTTCTTAGCCGACTTCTCGGCTATCTCAGCTTGTTCGACCAATTCCTTCCAAGTATGGGCTTTGACAGCCCCCATGCGGACTTCTACTTGATCAAGAAGTTGGCTTGCATGTCTGTAAGAGCATGGTAATGGCATCCCTGCTGGGCACATCAGGGATAAATTTCTGAACCGCTCAATGTATTCACGGACGATTCGCCTTCCTCTGCACAGTGGAAAGGAGCTTGTCCATGTCACTTCGGTGTCATCCTCATAGAAGCGAGAGAGGAACCGAGTTTCCAGGTCGACCCGGAATTGATAGAGCCCTGAGGAAGGCTTCGAAACAGTCGAATGCTACCCCCTTTCAAGGTGCCGAGAACAACCTAGCCATGATGGCGTCGTTGCTTAGAACATTACCGGTCTGGGACCGGAAATAGTAGATGTGCTGATTGGGCGAGCTCTTACCATCATACGTATGCAACGTTGGTGGTTTGAACTTTGGCGGATATGGCACCGAATCCCACTCCAGTGGGTAAGGACGAACTGCCCCTACTTTCTTTAATTCATCCCTCTGAGCCGGGATGAAATTTGAGCTTGAAGGCCTTTCAGGACTCGGCATCCAGGAAGAGCTCCCTTAGATCTCTCGTCCTTGGGCGGATCGTTGCTGAGGTGTCCTCCTCATCATGATTGCTCGCAGTATCATCATTCGGTTGCTGAGGAGCTGAGCGAGCATATTTGAATATTGTCCAGGGCATCTTGCTGAGTTCTAGAGGTCTGCTCCTGAGCTTCCAAACGCCGACGAAGGTCGTCATTGGCGTTATCGGCCATATTAACCGATGCTTTGTACGTTCGCACAGAACTGACTGTTGCTGAAGAGGCATACCGCTGTCTTCATCTTCTCCATCGGATGATTGGGGCGACCACTGAGTTGTGGCGCGGTTGGGACCGTCGAGGAAGAAGGTTGTTCATAAGCGTAGGGTATCGCCACCCTGGATCTGGTGTTCCGGAAAACACCTTCCTCATGCACCAAGACTTCGCCTAAGCCTGGGCTGTAGTCTGGATCTGGGGACTCTTGTCCTCTTCCGGTCATGTTGACGGATGCGGAGGTAGATCTCGCGAAGCACTCCTTTCATGATGTTTC
>JAVJIF010023649.1:0-69433 GCA_038442645.1 Agave tequilana
AATGTTGCCGGGGCATTAGTGAGTCCAAAAGGCATGACTAGAAATTCAAAGTGTCCATATCTCGTCCGGAAAGCTGATTTGGGCACATCTTCAGGTTTGACCTTCAACTGATGATACCCCGATCTAAGATCTATCTTAGAAAATACACAAGACCCTTGTAATTGATCAAATAAGTCATCAATTCGAGGGAGAGGGTACCTGTTCTTGATAGTAGCCTTATTCAATTCCCGGTAGTCAAACACATAGTCTCATACTCCCATCCTTCTTCTTACAAATAGTACAGGTGCTCCCCCAGGGAGATACACTTGGCCGAATGAATCCTTTGTCTAATAAGTCCTGCAATTGAGTTTTAAGTTCTTTCATTTCTGCAGGGGCCATACGGTACGGTGCCTTAGAAATTGGGGCAGTACCAGATATTACATCTATTATAAATTCTACTCCCGATCTGGGGCAGGCCTGGTAAGTCTTCTGGGAACACATCAGGGAACTCATTCATAATTGGAATAGTCTTAATATTTACATCAGTCCTGGTGGTATCCAATACCGAAGCCAGGAATCCTTGGCACCCTTGTTTTAATAACTTGGTGGCTTTGATGGATGAATGTGAGGTATATACACAACTCACTTTTTCTCCTTCAAAATAAACTCCGGAGTCCCCTCCATTTAAAGATAATCCTCTTTTTATTACAATCTACCTGAGCACCACAGGCAGACAAACCAGTCCATTCCTAGTATGGCATCGAACTCCATTTCACCTAGCTTAATCAGATCAATGGATGTCTTCATTCCTCCAATATTACCTCACAATTCGCATATCTAGTGCTAGCTATCAGATTTTCCCCTATAGGCGTGGACACAACCAATTGAAATCCTAGGGGTTTTGAGACTTGATTTAGTTTATGAGCAAAAGCACTAGATACAAATGAATGAGTAGCTCCAGGATCAAATAATGCATGGGCAATATGTCCTGATACGGAGATCATACCTTCCACCACTGCATTCGAGGCCATTGCTTCCCGGTGGGTTAATGCGAAGGTTCTGCCTTGCACCTGAGGTTGTTGAACCGATGACTGGGTTGCAGCAGGACGTGGGGCATTACTGGCTTGTCCTCTGGGAGGATTCGTCCTTATGGTCGGCCTTCCACTTCCTCTACTCGGCCTGGGCTTCCACGCATTATCGGACAATTCTTCCTTAGATGTCCCACCTCTCCACAATTAAAACAAGACCTGTCTAGGAGGCAGTTTCCAAAATGGTTCACTCTGCACCTCTGACACCAGGGAGCCTCCGAGATTCTGGGATATGATGCAGAGGTAGCTTGTGTCTTCAAGGGTGTGTCTCTATTTCTCAACCATGTTCTCCCGCCTCTGGCCCCTCCTCCTCTATGAAAAGTGGTGTTAAACCCAGGCCCTTTGTTACTGGTGGATCCTGATGCCATCATCATTGGAGGTCCTTAATAACGGGGGCGCTTAGAATGGGAGTTCCTTCTACCCAGTCTCCCTGACCTTCTTATATGTCCATTTCTACCTCCAAAGCTCTTTCTACTGCCTGGAGATAATTCCTCAGTTGTAATGGAATCAGTCGGCCACGAATCTCCGATCTTAGGCCCTTTACGAACCTCTTTGTCTTTCTGCTTCACTCCTTACCAAGGCAACAGCATACCTGGATAGCTGAGTGAATTTCTGATCATACTGTGATACATTCATAGAACCTTGTCGTAGCTCCAAGAATTCTGTTGCCATTTTATCTCTGGCTGTCTCCGGAATGTATTTCTCAGTGAATGTTGTCACCAAGAATTCCCAGGTGATTGATTCCTTGCATTCTTCATACTATGCTTCACTGCCCTCCACCAATGTTCCGCTTCCTTTTGGAACATAAAAGAAGAGAAGGACACCTTTGTTCATCAGTGCAGCTCATAACTTCTAGGATTTTTTCTATTTGAAGGAGCCATGCTTCGGCTTGCAAGGGGTCCGCCTCCCCTTCAAATACGGGCGGTTTCATCTTCTGAAACTGCTCCAGTGCCCGGTGGGAGTTGTTATTGCTCGCTCTGGTCATTAGTTGTGCGAGCCACTCCGGCATTACCTGGAGTTCCCTCATTCCCTCTCATTTGAACTTCAGAGTCTCCATCATTGTTCACGGGGGGTGCACTCCCCATCTCACTGTAGTGTGTCGTATCGAGCGACAAGGACTCCTCAGGTGGTAGTTGGTTCAAATCCATGTATTCTCCCTATAAAAATAAGGGCGTCTAATCAACATACCACACAATATAGGAATGAGTAGGGATAAAACTTTAGTCTCAGGTAATCATGTTAATAACATCACTTTGAAAACAAGCAACTTGTTATATATATATAGTTACATCCATCGTGGATACAAAAGGTGTTATGCTGACATGCCTTCCTTCTTGGATATCCATACTACCCATGTGCATTCATAAGATATATGCTAGGGTACATATAACAACCCTAAGGATATCCATCACCTAACATACTAGGTCTATACATGTATATACATCAAAAAGCGTCAGTTCTAAGGTTCACCTTCATAGGGTAGAGTATCCCCACTAGAATCTCTGCTAGTGCTGCTGCTATCATCCATATCCTCCTCGGGGTCTTCTTCCGGTGATTCGTCCCGGCGCAGCACCAGTTGTCTAAGTCGTCATAAAGGTCCATATCCTCTTCCCATGTTTCGTTCCAAAAGACGCCTCCATATGTAAATCCCCTTCGGGTTTCTTCTTTAATCATGGTAGAGTGCTCTGTTACTGGTATCTCAAGTGAATCTCCCACAAAGCTTTCTGTGTCAACATTGGTTGGTTCAGGCTCGTTAGATGCCTGCGACTCAACCTCTTCATAATCTACCCAATTTAGGGGCATAATCGTTTCCGCTGGGTCAGTTTCGTCCGACTCGTACCCCAGTTCATGGAATCCGCCACCCAGCTCTCACTCGAGCTGTCGGAACTAGAGACCGGCCAGAATACATCGGAGTCCCCCATCTACATGTAAACAAAAAGGTCATATCAATCTCAAGTCCATGAAATAGTCTCAATCATACGGCTATCATCAAGAAGCAACATAAATAGACACACTGGTAACTATACTTATCCTTAGTCTACTCATAAGTCTAATGTCCTTAGAGTAACTCAGATTCAATAGATAACTTAATGCATCCCTTGACACCTAATGTCAACTACTTAACTATGATCACATGTCTGCACGTGTAACCTAACAATTTCATCATCTCTTACTCTTTCTACTTCTAAACCATTGCTCTGATACCAACTGTAACGGTCCCAGTTAAAAATTTTCATTTAATCACAATCATCTCGTAATAATCCAAACGTGGGGCCCATCAAGTATAATACTTCCAATATAATCATCAGAACTCTTCACTATACATCAGAATTTCCACTACAACTAACATGTAAGATCTACTCGGGACTTATCATATTAACACATATAGTTCAATAATCCATAAGAACACAGTCTACATTTATCATGTCAAAATATATATACATACTAGTAAGAGTCCAACACCAGGTCTTATAAGAATTACAAGTCAAGAGTAACACTCAACTAAAAAGTACGCATCTTTATACAAAATTATCTACATAGCAAAAGTAGCTTCTAATACAGTAGTTCTGGTGGCGCTTGTCCCGCACAATTGCCCTTAAGCGGGTCCCTTGCCCTTGTCCAAACCTGTAGGTGGAGTTAGAACAGAGTGAGCTTGATGGCTCAGTGAGTAAAACAATAGTTAAATATGCCTATCAAGTAGGTATACATGGCTAAATTATCCGGTTGACATGTGTGTCGCTATACTATTTTTATAGGGTCTTATGATTATCCAGGAACCCAAAACCAAACACAGTAATAAGGCCTTACTAGTCGACTAGGTCATCCTATAGTCGACTAATACTAACTGTAAGTCGACTAATTTGAAGCTATAGTCGACTAACTCCACTTCACACGTATCTGCTTCTTAACTAACAGCCAGGAATTTATGTAGTCGACTACCCTTCCTGGTATAGTCGACTAACCCAAGTACTAGTCGACTTGAATTCCCCTATAGTCGACTAAAACTGTCAAAAATTGTGTTACTCTCTGGATGTCACCTATAGTCGACTACCCTTCTTCTGTAGTCGACTAATCTACAATATTAGTCGACTAGTAATTGACTCAAGTCGACTAATTCTGTCAAAAACTGATTGCCAACTTTCTGTTTGCTCTCTGTATCTGGGATTAGTCGACTACAGTCTATATGTAGTCGACTAATCCTGCTATCCAGCAGAATATCTGCCTAAATATCACACGTTTAGTCGACTATCTCAGGGACTTAGTCGACTAACTTACCCAAAAAGTGCCTGTTAAGAAGCCATTCCAGATTTGATGTTAAGGATTTATACATGAATATAACATAGGACTTATATCATAGTGATAACCATATACATACACATAATCTCCCCTTCCACGCCTCCGGTTCAACCCGGTCCCTTCCTCCAATACAATATATATATAATCTCCCTTCTACGCCTCCGGTTCAACCCGGTCCCTTCCTTCGATACAATATATATAATCTCCCCTTCTACGCCTCCGGTTCAACCCGGTCCCTTCCTCCGATACATTCATGCCATCATATAATATCAATATGCAAGACATGTAATAAAATCATGGATTCATAAACAACATGAGTAACACTTGCGGAATTGAAACACATGAACCCAAAACATACATAAGGTCAAATACTTGCATATCTCTTACACTTATTTCAATTCCTACTTATTTCTACTCATCATGTTGTTAAGATTAGCATGTTCTACTCACTCTTGAAGTTGTATGGTCTGATTTTGCTGTTGCTGCTGTTGTTGTTGCTGTTGCTGCTGTTGTTGTTGTTGTTGCTGTTGTGTGTTGTTGCTGTTGCTGTTGTGTGTTGTTGTTGTTGTTGCTGTTGTTGTTGTTATTGTGAAAGGAGAGAGAGGGAGAGAGGTTGTGAAGAGAGAAAGTGTTTGACCAAAAAGTTTAATCCTCTTCAACCCCTCTATTTATAGCCTCTAACTCTCCATAGGATTGTGCCAAGTGTCCCCTAAACATCCCATCAAGTTTACTCTTCTCCATGCCTCTCCCCCCTCTCCATGAGGTACAAGCATGGGGGGCATGGTGGTAATAAGTCAAACACATGTGGGGTATTCTTATACCTATATACATGGATGCATAAATACTCATGTATACATACTTATTTATACATACACATATAATAATCATGACTTGGCTAAGGCATCTTGCATGCATACTAATCCCATTACCCCTTATGATTAATTAGGAAAAGAAATGCTTAAATTAGGGCAAGTGTTACAGGCCGGGTCGACCGCCAACGGTCAGAAATGTGACCGTTGGGCAAACACGGTCGACCGCCCGGTCGACCCAAACAAACAGAGAGCAGAGCTCTCATACCCGGTCGACCCTGACGGTCGACCGAGTTGTGTCTGCCAGACGTGCACAAGTCTGTGCACGTCGGTCGACCCCATGGGTCGACCAGCCCATGGTGCGGTCGACCGTCTGGGTCGACCGACCTGGCCTGTCAGCACAAACCTGGGTCAGAAACTGGGTTAAAACATATTATGAAAATTCTTTTAAAAACTTGTAAAAATCCCAAAATGTTTTACCATATTGCATTGATATATAAACATGTGATAAACATTTTTACTCAAATATCAAGCATATGAAACCATTTTTGTTTCTTAACATTTTTACCAAAAACTAAAACATGTATTTTATCAAACTTGGATTTTTCAATACGTGAATAGGAAAGTCAAAATAAGTTTGTCTAGGAAGTTAAAAGCATGTATGTATATCTAGAACATATCTAATATACATAAAAACTATTTAAACTTGTTTTGATCAAACTATTCATGAAACCAAATCCAAAACATGAAACGTGTGTGTATTGTGCACTTGAGCATATCAACTATACTAAGCTTTACAAATGGATCTAAACACACTATCTAAACTAGGATACCTAAGTCTTCTTGACGATCTTCCATCTTCAAGATGACTTGCTCCCAAACCTTGATCCACAAAGTGCAAAGGAATGATCTTTAAGCTTTGGCACCAGAATCACCATGAAAAGCTTCTAAACTCCTTGTTGAAGCTAATCACAAACTAATATCTGAAAAGTCACCTAGAGGGGGGGGAATAGGTGACAATGCTAATCTATGAACTAAATGCGGAATTCGAAAACTTAATGCAAATTACACTCAAGTGTGATCAACAAATGATTCACACACAACCAGGCCAAGCAATAAGAATGCACAATATGAATAGTTGCAAGGCACAAAGTAAAGAGAGAGATAGAGAGAGTCAATGGATCAAGCGCAAACAAAGAGATATGTTTCGAGGTTCGAGCACCCAACTCTACATCCCTGCCTTCGACACACGAAGGATTTCTAATCCACTATCTAGTCCACAAAGAACTCTCACAAGGAGTACCCAACTCCTCTCTTTACAAAATATAACCTCTTCCTTGAGGCACCACTCCAAGCCAACAATCACAACCTCCTCCTTGAGGCAAACTCAAAACTCCCAATCACAAACCAATACAAGGATCACCTCACAACTTGAGGGATACAACCCAAAGCACAAAGCTAAGAAAGATTGGGTTACAACTTGGTGGTCACAACAACAACCACAAACAACTTCTTCTTCCACACAAATAACCTATAGATATAGATAGTAGATATTTAGCTCAAGTGTCGAGAAAACCAAGGGATATGAAACCAGCAACTCAAAGAAAAACCTTTGGGAAACAAATGAAATCAAGATATAGAAGTTCAAACAAAAGCTTTTCCCAAAATCCCTTTTCTTTGGTTTTTCAAACCCTAATCAAAAACACAAAAGAATGTTCACTTTGAATCCAAAAACCTATTTTTTTTCTTGCAGCAAAAACACCAGAGAGATAGAAATTTTAGCCCAAAAATTCTTAGAAAAAAACTCTCACAAATGGGGTATTTATAGGCAATTTTAGAAAACTAGCCGTTTACAGAATATTTGCCAGAAATAGCCTTCCGGTCGACCGGGACGGTCGACCGCCCAACGGTCAAATTTGAACCGTTGTGGCTACCGGTCGACCGCCTCGGTCGACCGAGAATTCCTGAGAGCCAACAGCTCTCCGTCGGTCGACCGCTTCGGTCGACCGGCTACAGAGTTAGCCAGCGTGCACGTATCCGTGCACGTCGGTCGACCGGATCGGTCGACTGGCTTCTTTGGTGCGGTCGACCGTACCAGTCGACCGGCCAAGCCTGGCAGACAAAAACAGGTCTGAAATCTGGGGGAAAATATTATAATAAATCCCACAAAATCTCTAAAATTCCACAAAAATAGTTTTATCATTTTATATTGAAATACAAACTTGTGTTAAAAATCCTAACACAAATTTCAAACATATTTGACTATTTTTGTGTCATAGAAATTTTGCCAAAAACCAAAAACCGTATTTTCTAAAACCTTGTATTTTGAATAGAAAATACACATTGTCTAAAACTTATCTGAAATACAAAAATATGATATTTAAACATTTTGAAGCATGTTGTATATGAATAGAAATTCAATATACAAGAAACATATATATATCATGATTTTGTCATTAAGTCCAAAAATATGTTTTGTTGTAAATACCAAAACATAAAACACATGGAATAGATTATCAAACAAAGTTTGTCTAAACAATTGAAGCATGCATGTATATAGAACAAATCTAATATACATAAACCATGTAAACTTGTTTGATAAAAAATCTATTCATGAAAACCAAGATCGGTTAAACCTAAAACCGAAAATCAAAACATGAAAGGTGTGTGTTGTGAACTTGAGCTTATCATACTGTTCTAATCTTTACAATTAGGATCTAAACTCAAAACTAAAGCTATGGATACCTAAGTCTTCTTGTAGAGCGCAATCTCTAAGTCGGCTTGATCCAAAGCTCCTTGATTCACCGAGCAAGTGCTATATATATGATCTTTGATGCTCGGGCTCTTGAATCAACATGTGAAAGATGTGTGGAAGCTTTTACCAACTAATATCTTGTCAAATATCTGAAACTTAAACATTGCAAGATTATTAGTACACATAACTACATGAGTTAATCATCATCAAAACTAGAGTGGAAGGCCTTTGGGCCAACAATCTCCCCCTTTTTGATGATGACAAAACTCATGGAGTTATATATGCATGGATTAAAGTAAAGCTTCAAAGAAGCTCCCCTTAACTCATGCATAACAATAAAACATATAAGATATGCAATGAATGTTCTTAAAACACATATAAACATGCCCTTGATACCAATTAAAATGAAACATAAAACATGCACATAAAACATGCATAGACATGCATATAAACAAGGCTACTTTTCATGTGAAATGTAAACTATATGCAAACACAAATATGCATATAAAACTCAAATTCTTCTCCCCCTTTTTGTCAATCATCAAAAGGGTTAAAAAAAAAAACAAAAAAAACAAAAACAATAAATTTTTCTCCCCCTTTTTGTTCAAAGCAAAGAACTAATAAAGGGTTAAATCAAATATGATACCAAAAAAAATGTGGCAATGAAGTGTATATTGATACCAATTGAAAAACAACATATCAATTGAAATCAGAACGAGAACATATACCAATTGAAAAACACAAAAAAATGAAAATCTTGATACCAATTAGTAAGTAAACAAATAACCTACCAATTGTAAATAAACAAACTAGATATCAATTTTGGAATTTAAACAATACTAATTTTGAATTTCCTTAAAAACAAATCTTGATATCGAATGAAACTATTATTCTTTAAAACACAAGATACCAAGTGAAATTATTTCTTTGCCAATTGAAATCCTTATTTTCTATCATAAAGCAAGGGAGTGGGAAACAAGAACAATGGTAAACCAAATACCAATTGAAATATAAAATATGAGTTTTCTCCCTCTTTATGAAATACCAAAAGAAAATATGCATAGGCTTGAAATAAGATACCAATTGAAAATTAAATCAATTGAAACATGATATTCATTAAAAATTCAAGCTTAGCAATCTTAAAATTGTGATAAAGCTTGTATATGAATACAAAATGAAAAACTCAAGCTTAACATAGCCAAAATTTGTGCTTTAAGATATAGGGATATAATAAGCACAAAATAAATCATCTATATATGTAAGAAAAAAATAGCTACCAATTGAAATTGATACTATATGAAGTGAAGTATACATATATAAAATACAAACATATATGAGTATACAAAAAGATGTCATATTGATACCAATTGAAAGAGTTCAATGATACCAATTGAAACAACAATAAATACAAGTGTATATCTCATATAACTACCACCCAATCATGGTTCAAGATAAAAAGATTTTATTATAAAACATACATGAACATGATCTCCCATCCAACCGCCCATAGATGGTAGGGGTTTTCAAAAATAGATTTGAAAATAGAGTATGTTTGAAAATCACTACCAAAGTGAAGAATACGAACTAGTTTTGGAAAAATCTAGAAAAATTAGAATGAGATCCTTCAAATAGGGAAATGAAAACAAAATAGTTTTTCATGAAATACATGTAAATCACATGGCACTAAACACTCAAAGTACATAAAGCCCATATCATAGTCTCATGAAAACAAATCATGAGTAAACAATAAAGTGAGTGAACAAGTGTTATGTGACACATATCAATCATGAAAATATTCAATTAAGCTCATGTGAAATTCCTTAAAAACATGAAACCATGAAAAATCAAAATTTCATAAAACACACTTTATACTTCAAGGCATATGTATGTCATATACAAACCAACGCATACATACATATCCTAAACATGATGAGTCCACAAAGTATATGCATGAATGCACGTGGCTCAAGGATGTATATGTATAGTCAATAGTTTGGACTAGATAGACATATACATGAAGTTAAAACACATGATCATAAAATCATATCCAAAAAATGGGAATACAAGTTAGAATGCATGAATCATCAAAACTAGACTATACTAGCACATCTAATAGGTACAAATAGGCATCCAAGCACAAATATATATAAAGGTTTATTTGTGGCCCATTCTATGTACAAGTATAACTCCTAGTTTTCATGAAAACTAACATCTAAGCATATATTTAAATCATAAAGCATAAACCAAGTCATAAATCAACACTTATTCTAAAAATGATCATTATGTAAATTCATATGCTATAAGAATCAAGATATACATAATATCAAAACAATTGTGAAAACACAAAAATATGGAATCATGAACATCATATGATCATTGTGCGTATGCATGTACATTAGATCTAAATCATACATGTTAGTATAAACAAGGTGAGACACTAAATGTAGATTCCAAATGAAGCATGGGTGCTCAAGTAGCTAAACATGTACAACCTTAATCTAATGAACATAGCACAAGCATAATGAATCAAAACACAACATGCTATAAAAGGATGGACATAAAACGCATGCAAATAAAAATGGGAGTTAGAGAATGATACCAAAACCGATGAAGGTGCATCTCTAGTTCTCCAAAACACGGTGGTCATCTCCACCTAATCTCCTTGAGAGTGAAGCATCCAAATAGTTCTCATTCAAGCTCGGAACGCATCCACCTCAAGGTACCTCCACTCTCACGTGATGCGAGAGCTCCCACCTATATCAAAAGCCAAAGAGGTGGTTTTTGGTACCCATTTTCTAGTGGGTCCACGGGGGTTAGTTTCTTTTCTCACCCAAACAAATTAGTTGCTAAATTTTCATGATAAATCCGATCATAACAAAATCCAGCAAGGTGGCCTTTTCGACCACAATGTGTACATGTGTACACGTGAGCATACATATGATGATGGTGATCATGAGAAGCATGTGTATGCCTAGATGGGTGTGCATGCAAGGTTGGAACTTGTTTCTTGCGAATCAAGGTTTCCAAACGTGTGTGATTCATGGCACAATGGCTCAAAGTGGAGCCCAAACAATCAACACTTTTCTTCAAATTATTTATATCATTTTCTATGCTAGAAGACAAAGTGGAACATGCTATAGGAGTGCAAGAAGTAGAAGCAACATTAGCATGACAAACATGCAAATCAATATCATTTTGCAAAGATTCATTTTTAGACAAAACCAAATTCAATTCTTTAGTAATAGAATCAATTTTATTTTTCAAAGTAAGGTTTTCTTTGAAAACACAATCCAATCTTGAGGATAAAATCTCATTGTGCTCCAAAATATCATCACAATCATTTTTGCCTTTTAAAACTTCAATTTCTTTTAAAGCAATGTCCAGTTGAGATCTTAGTGAGTCACATTCACTAGTGATCTCTTCCTTCTCTTGCAAAACGGTTTCAAAAGTAGAGCATAAATCCTTCATTTCTTTTTGTAAATCAAAATGTTTATCTTTCAAAGAGTTATGTTTTTCCAAGAATTTTTCAAGCTTAGAAGCAAGTTCAACATTTAAATTTTGAACCTCAAAACATCCATGGCAATAAGAGCTAGAGCTATCATGTATTTGAGAGTCCGATTGTACCTCATGGGAGTCATTCCCATATGCCATGAAACAAGGCTCTTCGGATACATCTCTCCTAGATCTCCTCATATTGTTGATGATCCTTGGAAGCTCCGGAGATGTCAAGACGCTCCAAACTGCAAAAGCCGAGTTAAAACTATCAAAAACAAGTAAGAGATTATTATCAAAAGATGCTCTAAGTGTTTGAAGTGCAAGTGCATTGGCCTTCTTATGCTTACTAGTATTTGGGAGGGCTTCTATGGTGATGGCTTGATAAACTAGATGACCTAGTGTTTTTAAATATCTAGTCATGTTAACTTTCCAAGAGTCAAGTCTAGTATGGTCAAACATAGGAGGGCTAGCCATGAGAGCAAACTAGTATGAGTGCAAATGAGATGCAAATGAAGATTAGCAATCCAAGATCACACTCCTAGGTGGTTAAACCTAAATATCAGGAGCGCTAGCTCTGATACCAATTGAAAAGTCACCTAGAGGGGGGGTGAATAGGTGACAATGCTAATCTATGAACTAAATGCGAAATTCGAAAACTTAATGCAAATTACACTTAAGTGTGATCAACAAATGATTCACACACAACCAGACCAAGCAATAAGAATGCACAATATGAATAGTTGCAAGGCACAAAGTAAAGAGAGAGATAGAGAGAGAGTCAATGGATCAAGCGCAAACAAAGAGATATGTTTCGAGGTTCGAGCACCCAGCTCTACATCCCCGCCTTCGACACACGAAGGATTTCTAATCCACTATCTAGTCCACAAAGAACTCTCACAAGGAGTACCCAACTCCTCTCTTTACAAAATATAACCTCCTCCTTGAGGCACCACTCCAAGCCAACAATCACAACCTCCTCCTTGAGGCAAACTCAAAACTCCCAATCACAAACCAATACAAGGATCACCTCACAACTTGAGGGATACAACCCAAAGCACAAAGCTAAGAAAAGATTGGGTTACAACTTGGTGGTCACAACAACAACCACAAACAACTTCTTCTTCCACACAAATAACCTATAGATAGTAGATAGTAGATATTTAGCTCAAGTGTCGAGAAAACCAAGGGATATGAAACCAGCAACTCAAAGAAAAACCTTTGGGAAACAAATGAAATCAAGATATAGAAGTTCAAACAAAAGCTTTTCCCAAAATCTCTTTTCTTTGGTTTTTTAAACCCTAATCAAAAACACAAAAGATTGTTCACTTTGAATCCAAAAACCTATTTTTTTCTTGCAGCAAAAAACACCAGAGAGATAGAAAATTTTAGCCCAAAAATTCTTAGAGAAAAACTCTCACAAATGGGGTATTTATAGGCAATTTTAGAAAACTAGCCGTTTACAGAATATTTGCCAGAAATAGCCTTCCGGTCGACCGGGACGGTCGACCGCCCAACGGTCAAATTTGAACCGTTGTGGCTACCGGTCGACCGCCTCGGTCGATCGAGAATTCCTGAGAGCCAACAGCTCTCCGTCGGTCGACCGCTTCGGTCGACCGGCTACAGAGTTAGCCAGCGTGCACGTATCCGTGCACGTCGGTCGACCGGATCGGTCGACTGACTTCTTTGGTGCGGTCGACCGTACCAGTCGACCGGCCAAGCCTGGCAGACAAAAACAGGTCTGAAATCTGGGGAAAAAATATTATAATAAATCCCACAAAATCTCTAAAATTCCACAAAAATAGTTTTATCATTTTATATTGAAATACAAACTTGTGTTAAAAATCCTAACACAAATTTCAAACATATTTGACTATTTTTGTGTCATAGAAATTTTGTCAAAAACCAAAAACCGTATTTTCTAAAACCTTGTATTTTGAATAGAAAATACACATTGTCTAAAACTTATCTGAAATACAAAAATATGATATTTAAACATTTTGAAGCATGTTGTATATGAATAGAAATTCAATATACAAGAAACATATATATATCATGATTTTTGTCATTAAGTCCAAAAATATGTTTTGTTGTAAATACCAAAACATAAAACACATGGAATAGATTATCAAACAAAGTTTGTCTAAACAATTGAAGCATGCATGTATATAGAACAAATCTAATATACATAAACCATGTAAACTTGTTTTGATAAAAAATCTATTCATGAAAACCAAGATCGGTTAAACCTAAAACCGAAAATCAAAACATGAAAGGTGTGTGTTGTGAACTTGAGCTTATCATACTGTTCTAATCTTTACAATTAGGATCTAAACTCAAAACTAAAGCTATGGATACCTAAGTCTTCTTGTAGAGCGCAATCTCCAAGTCGGCTTGATCCAAAGCTCCTTGATTCACCGAGCAAGTGCTATATATATGATCTTTGACGCTCGGGCTCTTGAATCAACATGTGAAAGATGTGTGGAAGCTTTTACCAACTAATATCTTGTCAAATATCTGAAACTTAAACATTGCAAGATTATTAGTACACATAACTACATGAGTTAATCATCATCAAAACTAGAGTGGAAGGCCTTTGGGCCAACAATATCTTGTTACATGATCTGAAACTAAAATCACAAGATTATTAGTAAACATAACTACATGAGTTAATCATCATCAAAACTAGGGTGGAAGGCCTTTGGGCAATAATCTCCCCCTTTTTGATGATGACAAAACTCATGGAGTTATATATGCATGGATTAAAGTTAAGCTTCAAAGAAGCTCCCCCTTAACTCATGCATTAACAAATAAACATAATAATATGCAATGAAGACTCTTAAACATGAATGCATAGATATGCATAAACAATAAAGAGGTTCTAGATACCAATGAAATGTTCAAAAATAAAACATGCTCTAGATACCAATTAACATTAAACTATATTAAACTTAATATATGCAAAAACATAACATATGCATATATCAAAACTCAAACAAACTCGAAATCTTTCTCCCCCTTTTTGTCAATCATCAACAAAGGGGTAAACAATTAAAACCATAAATAAAATGAGGGGTAAAAATCTTTCTCCCCTTTTTGTCAATCAAAACAATAAAACAATGTTCTTCCCCTTTTTTTGTCTAAAACAAAAATAAAGTCAATAAGGGGTATGATCAAACAATTATAAACATGATATGCCTCTAGATACCAATTTAAAAAATGAAAACAACATCTTGATACCAATTGAAAAATTGTACATTTTAAACATATGATATCAATTGAAATTAAACATTATTCTTTAAGGCATAAAGATACCAATTGACATTATTATCATTGAAAATTTTATTTTCTATCATAAAGCAAGGGAGTGAAAAAACAAATACCAATTGAAATATGAAAATCGAATTTTCTCCCCCTTTATGAAATACCAACAAAAACTATGCGTAGGCTTGAAATAGGATACCAATGGAAAACTAAATCAATTGAAATAATAGTTGAAGCTCAAGCTCTAGCATAAACAAAATTTGTGCTCAAGATATAAAAATATAATAGCACAAATAAAACAAGTATATGTGTATGAAATAGAATGAGTACCAATCACCAATAGATGATACCAATTGAAAATATACATACACAATAAACATATGAGTATACAAAAAGGATCAAATTGATACCAATTGAAAGAGTTCAATGATACCAATTGAAATAACAACAATAGCATGTGTATACCTCATAACACAACGAAGAAAATGAACTAGTTAAAATGAAAAATTTTGTTAACTAGTACGAAATCCTTCAAGCAAGGAATAACACAAAATAGTTTTTCATAAAACATGAAATCCACATGATAATCAACACTCTAATTCAATTAAGCATAAATATGACTCATGAAAATAAAACATGAGCAAGCAATAAATGTGAGTGTACAAATAAAATGTGCAGATCATAATCATGAAAATATTACATTAAGCTCAATTATTCCTTAAACAATGAAAAAACAACCAAAATTATTTAATCTTCAAGGCATATGTATGTCATGTACAAACTAAAATATACATACATATCCAAACACAAAGAGTCCACAAATTATGTATGCATGAAGGCACGTGGCTCAAAAGGATAAACATGTATATCTAATAGTTTGGACAAGATAGACATATACATGAAGTTAAACAAATAAACACGAAATCAAGAAAAACTAAATTTTCACCAAAACAAATTTTATTTCAAGGTATATGTATGAATTGTCAACACAATAAGTATACATACATATCCCTAAACACAATTGAGTCCATATATATAGATTTGCATGAAAGGAAAATGACTCAAAGGGTATACATGTATATCTTAAAGTTTGGCAATACAAACATATACATGAAGTGAAACACACAATCATAAAACAAATTCAAAAGTGAGAATACAAGTTAAAAATGTGTGAATCATCAAAACTAGACTATACTAGCACATCTAATGGGTTCAAATAAGCATTCAAGCCCAAACATATATAGATTTATTTGTGGCCCACCATATGCACAAGTATAAATCTTCTAGTTTTAATGAAGACTAACATCTAAACATGTAATCAAGATATAAAGCATAAAAACAAGACACAAAACATTTAGACTAGGATTTATACTAGTGTCATAATCATGATCATAATAAATCTTAAACATGATTATTAAGAAATTTCACATGTCATTAGAAATATGATATACGCAATAGCAACCATATAGTGAGAACATAAAAGAATTTATCCATATTAAACATGGGTGTCTCAAAATAACTAAACATGTATATCAAGAATCTAATTAACATGGCATTTTCATACTAATCACTAAACAATGAAACATGCTATAAACAATGAATATTAAAAGCATGAAAACAATAAATAAGGAGTTAGGAATCATTACCAAAACCTAGAAAGCAACTTTCCTTGTCTCCAAAACATGGTGGTCATCTCCACCAAATCTTCCCTTGAAAGTGATGCATCCAATTGATTTCCTTTAAGTTCGGAACGCATCCACTCCAAGGTGCCATCACTCTCACGTCATGTGAGAGCCCACACCTACATTAAACAAAGGAGGGGTGGTCTTTGGTACCCATATCTTATTGGGTCCATGGGGGTTAGTACCTTCTCTAACCCAAACAAAATTCTTTGCTAAATTTACATTATGTAATCTATCAAAGCAAAATTTAGCAAGGTGGCCCTTACGTCCACAATGTGTATAAGTGTACACATGAGCATACATAGTGTGATGGTGTCCGTGAGGAGCATGTGTATGCCGTGGAGGGTGTGCATGCATAAAGGATGGAACTTGTTTCTTTCGAACCAAGGTTTCCAAACGTGAGTGGTTCATGGCACATTGGCTCATAGTGGAGCCCAAACAATCTACTCTCTTCTTTAACATACAAATATCATCATTAATCTTAGAAGAAGAGGTACATGCATTAGGTAGACTAGATGAAGAAGCTACACTAGCATGACAAACATGTGCATCAATTTTATTTTGTAAAACAATATTTTTATTTAAACACACATCCAAATCATTTGAAATAGAAATTATTTTATTTTTCAAAGCAACATTTTCTTTTAAAACAAAATCTACTTTAGAAGACAAGTTTTCATTCTTCTTTAAAATAGCATGGCAATCATTTTTAGATTTTAAAAATTCATTTTCTTTTAGTGCAAGTTCTAATTGAGATCTCAATGAATCCCTTTCATTATAGACCTCAACCTTCTCTTGCAAAACATTGTTAAGTCTAGAATGCAAACTCTTATTTTCATTTTCAAGTCCTAGACTTTTCTTTTTCAAAATTTTATATTTTTCTATTAACTTTTCACAAACAATTGATAGTTCTTCATTTAAAGCATGGGGATCAACAAAATCATTTGAAGAACTAGCACAATCATTACTATTTAGTTGAGATTCTGAATGTACCTCAAGGGAGTCATTCCCTTGGACCATCAAGTATTGTGAGTCGGATTCTCCACTAGACTCCTCCGGTTGAATTGGCAATTGAAGCTTGGAGGTGATGGTGGTTGTCAACTTGTTCCACACTACAAAAGCGGAATCAAGATTAGAAACAAGCATAAGATAATCTTTTGAAAGTATGCTTCTAATAGCCTCTAGGGCTTGTGCATTGGCCCCTATATGCTTGCGGTCACCAAGATAACATCTCTTAGTAGCGGCAAGGAAAACATGCAAACCTAGGGTCTTTAGGTACATGGACATCCTATACTTCCAAACAACAATGTTGGAAGGGTCAAAGCTAGGTGGGGTCATGAAGTCCATGGTAAAGTATATGAGTGTGCAAACAAGCAAATGCAAACAATAGATTAGCAACCAAATGGATCTCACTCCTAGGATGTTAAGCCTAAGTATCAGGAGCACTAGCTCTGATACCAATTGAAAAACACCTAGAGGGGGGTGAATAGGTGCAAGTGCTAATCTAGTGAACTAAGTGCGCTAAATGTGGAAGCTTAAAACTATTTTGCAATCACACTTAATACAATCAACAAGTGTAGCCGAATTCCCCGTGAAGGGCTCTGGACTAACTCCTCTTGATTCCCCTAGATATGGGTTGAGGTGCTATGTGAAGCTCTTGTTGATTAAGTACAAGTGAGGCACACACAAACAACCAAGCATACACAAGATATAGCAATATGAAATATGCAAGGTACAATGCAAGAAATGTATGATATGAATAATGAATGATGCTTTGCACAAATAAATGAGAGAGAGAGAGAAAGAGATATTAGATCAAACGCAAAGGCAAAGATATGTTTCGAAGTTCGAGCCCCTAGCTCTACATCCCCGCCTACACCACCGTGTAGGATTTCCAATCCACTATAGGAGTACCGAACTCCTCTCTCAATGCCACCGAGGCAATACAACCACAATCCACCTCTACCGAAGAGGGATAAGGCCCGTAGCCAATACAACTCAATCACAATCACCTCTACCGAAGAGGGATCCAAACACCACTCCGATCAACCTCTACCAAAGAGGGATACACAAATAAAAGGAGGGTTTACAACTTAGAGGCTTAACCTCAAACACTTCTCTTTTTCTCTCTTTTCTACAAAACAAAGATCCTAATAGATTAGGATAGAAGATATAGCTCAAGTGTGGAAAAACAAAGTGTTTTGAACAAAGAAATTCTCTTGGGAAAACACCAAAATAGATATGGAAATTTGGATCAAAAACTATTTCCCAAAACCCTAATTTCTTTGAAAATAACAAAACACTTGAAAACAAAAGAATGAATCTTTTTGGCACTTAAACTCTTTTGAAAACTTCTTTTAAACACCAAGAATGCAGAGAAATTTTAGCTCTAAAAAACTTGGCCAAAATCCCAAAGAATTGGGGTTTATATAGGCCCATCAGAAAACTAGCCGTTAGGCTGAGCTGGCAGCCTGACAGGCTACCGGTCGACCGGCCGGGTCGACCGCCAACGGTCAGAAATGTGACCATTGGGCAAACACGGTCGACCGCCCGGTCGACCCAAACAAACAGAGAGCAGAGCTCTCATACCCGGCTGACCCTGACGGTCGACCGAGTTGTGTCTGCCAGACGTGCACAAGTCTGTGCACGTCGGTCGACCCCATGGGTCGACCGGCCCATGGTGCGGTCGACCGTCTGGGTCGACCGACCTGGCCTGTCAGCATAAACCTGGGTCAGAAACTGGGTTAAAACATATTATGAAAATTCTTTTAAAAACTTGTAAAAATCCCAAAAATGTTTTTACCATATTATATTGATATATAAACATGTGATAAACATTTCTACTCAAATATCAAGCATATGAAACCATTTTTGTTTCTTAACATTTTTACCAAAAACTAAAACATGTATTTTATCAAACTTGGATTTTTCAATACGTGAATAGGAAAGTCAAAATAAGTTTGTCTAGGAAGTTAAAAGCATGTATGTATATCTAGAACATATCTAATATACATAAAAACTATTTAAACTTGTTTTGATCAAACTATTCATGAAAACCAAATCCAAAACATGAAACGTGTGTGTATTGTGCACTTGAGCATATCAACTATACTAAGTTTTACAAATGGATCTAAACACACTATCTAAACTAGGATACCTAAGTCTTCTTGACGATCTTCCATCTTCAAGATGACTTGCTCCCAAACCTTGATCCACAAAGTGCAAAGGAATGATCTTTAAGCTTTGGCACCGGAATCACCATGAAAAGCTTCTAAACTTCTTGTTGAAGCTAATCACAAACTAATATCTTGTTACATGATCTGAAACTAAAATCACAAGATTATTAGTAAACATAACTACATGAGTTAATCATCATCAAAACTAGGGTGGAAGGCCTTTGGGCCAACAGCACAGTCTCTCGATGAAGTGATGAAGCCTTTTCCACCTATTCCTAGTTCGAAAGAAGAAAAACCTACTTTCATTCCCGTATGTAATCAAGGCGAGTTCTTCGTGGAGCCCAAGGAATAAGAGCAAGGCATTGCTTTAGAAGAACTATCACCACCCCGTGGAAGATATCTAGCATCATGGTACATCTATTCTTCATAGTTTTGAGGATTCTTTCATGCGGAAGAAGAGCGCTAGAAATGAAAACTTTAATTTTTTTCAAGTTCATATCACCTACTATCAGCACGTGGACACAATGTATTCCCGAAGGTATACCAAATTTCATCTTCAATTGTACTTTGAATGATCTTCGTGGAAGCGGATTAATGCGTTTTGGGAGCATGGTGTATGTGTATGATTGGATGATGAAAGAGTACCAACCGATTGGCATTGATTATCATCCAATGCAAGATGATGATTACATTGAGGATTCGATGATGCAACACTACATGGAGTTTAATGAAGATCGTTGAGACAAATCATGATTTTGAGATCATACTTTTCCTTAAGTAGAGTTTGATAAATCCAACAAGAAGTATAAGGCAACCGCTGACAATAAGATGCGAGAGAAACTCTTCGAGGAGAAAGACATGATGATGGTATATTTGAGGAGAGGAAGAATCTCAACTTAAGAGTCTCTACTAAGCAGCTATATCCTGATAGGAACTCGAGGGCGAGTTCTTTCTAAGAGGGGGATTGATGTAGGAGATCAAAGAGCAAGGCAAGACAAACAATAGGCCAAAATAACTTGACATGTCGACATTCCTTCTTTTAGACTGTCGACAGCCTTTATCCGAGAGACAGGAGTTTTCAGACCTATCGACAGCGCCCTCTTCTGGCCTATCGACAGGCTTTTCTTGAAAGTGAGGGTCTGTCGGTTTTTTCCTTAGCTGTCGACAACATCCTTCAGCTGTCGACAACCCTATTACATAACGGAGTATCAAAGTTTGCTTAGGATTCTGTTTTGAATTCCAAAATTTTGAATTCAAATAGATTTTATACTTTCTTTATTTTGAACTTTCTTTTTTATTTTGGATTTAGCTTTCATAGATAGACTAGGATTTTTGTAAACCTATATAAAGGCTCTTGTATTCTTATTTTGTATCAATCTTTTATTCAACTTTTATCAATAAACTTTTGAGTTTTTCCTCATATTTGCTCGTAGATTCAAGTTATTCTCTTGGCTCGCGGATTCGGGTCATTCTTCCTCATGGATTCGGGTATTTACCCCTACCTTAAGACTTCTTCAGGGTTGATCAGCGTTAGAACGAGATCTAACCCGCGTCGTTCGTCTTTTTCGCTTTCCCGTCTGCATCATCTACCTCATTTAGTGACAATCTAGCGACAGGGAGTTTTGCATGGCTCTCCTGTGTTGTCCGAGGTTTTCCTATAGGTCGCGGACTTTCTTGTGGCCGTGGCAGTTCCTGTGGTCGTGGTGTTGGTCATAGAGAGTCACGACGAAGCACTCATTGTTAGAGAACCAAACATACAGTCTATCAATAATGGGAGCTCCATGGCAAACTGGCATAGGTTTCATCTTCTCAGCCTACCTGTCTACCGATGGTTTTGAACAGTCCATTTTTCAGTCTCCTTCACTTGCTACACAAGATTACTTCTGCTGGATCCCTTTTTATTAGTACTATATTACCCTTTAGCTGGGCTAAATATGACTGTTTTGCTGCAAATAATGCACTCAAATCTCGACTGCAAATATAGTTATTTTGGCACACACTAGCCAGCACCTCACTTTCCTGGGTCATCGACTCCAGAGCATCTACTCCCTTCAGTTGTAAATATTTCTTGTTTTCCACCTTTAGTTCGTCCACTGTAGTGTTTTTTCAATTATATTTGTTGAGGGAGTTTTAGGGTTTACCATTGTTATTAGCATTCTTCACCCCACACTATATAATTTTTTTGTCTGATGTCCATCACATTCATGGTCTTACTCTTAATCTCTTATCTATGAATCGTCAAAAAACATAATTGGTGGGGGGTTGATCGTTATGGACTGTACTATTTTCAGTGTGAGAATTACTTTTTCACTGGGTACCATAGTTGCTCGATGAGTGTTTTCTCCTTTTCAGTGGAAAAGTTGGTTTGGCATGCTTCTATTAAGATCAATCAACTGAAATTGTGTCCAAGTTGGAGTGTACATGTTCTCATTTAGGAAAGCATCATAGGTCAAACATCCTTTTTTAGGGAAAATAAAAGATATAATACTCTTTCTAAAGTGACTCACACCGATATTTGGAGACTTACACGCGTCGAAACTAATTCTGATTACTCCTATTTTGTAACTTTTATTCATGATTTTTCTCGCATGACATAGTTATTTTTTATGAACAATGAAAATCTCTGCGTTTAATTTATTTTGTAAAGAAATTCAGAATAGATTTGGAAGTTTATTAAAATCTAACATTCTGATAATGTTTTGGACTATTGTTTTTGTTTCCTCTGCAAACTTTTTTTAGGGACTATTCTTCATCATTTTGTATTATTCATCAAACTATATATGCTCACACATGCATCACAACAAAATAGTGTTGTTGAGTGCAAGATTAATCACTTGCTTGACATTCATGCACAATTATAATTCATATGCATGTTCCAAAGCATTCAACAGCGATGCATTTTTAACTGTATATTATCTTATTAATTGTGTTCCTTCCTCTATAATGAGTGTCAAAAACCAATTTCTGTTTTTTTTTTAACAAGAAAAAGAAATTATTTGATTTACCATCTAGGGTCTTTGGTTGGCTTTTTCTTTCTAATATATTAGAGGACGGATATGATATACTAGATCCTAAGACAATTAAATGTGTAATTTTAAGCTCTATCTTATATCTGGTGTTGTTTTCTTATCTCTACTACATATTCTGTTTTTGCTTCTATCTTATCTCTCTACTATATATTCTCTTTTTGCTTCTATCTTATCTGTTGTGTCAATTCCTATTTTTCATAACATGAGGCTTTACTAAATCCTGGGTGGAGTCTATGGATTAATATATCAGAGTTACCAGTGTCAATCAATTAATATATCATAACACAACATCCAACTACTCTAAAGTATATTGCCTACAGGTTCAAATTACTATCCAATTGATAGACATTTTGCCTATCTACTATGCAGCAGAAAGAGTAATAAAGTAAAAGGAATTTAAAGAATAAGATTGATAACTTCAACATCAATATGCTAAGTAATACATAATGATTCTAGATATATAAACTACAATAGCAAAAATATGCAATGATTCTAGATATATAAACTACAATAGCAAAAATATGCTAACAAAATCGGGCCTCAAAAGAAAAAAAAAGTTATATATATGCACAAATAGAGAAGTGACATCGGTATCAACACTCTACAGATATAGAATACAGCCCTCTAAAATAACCAATGTTTCTTTCGTGGCTTGTACCTAATTTTCATATCTGCAAGAGACCACAAGGAATACATTAATGTGGGAAAGAAACTTTTGAAGGAGAAAAAAGACATGGTTCACAAATTATAGACTAAGCAAATTCTAGAAGCCATTAAGAAAATGTCTGAGAAAGCTGGTAAGCAGTAACTGACCTTGGAGTTCATACAGTGAGTTATAGTGTACTTCGGACCAGAAGCTCAGCCATAGCTCTATAGTAGAAAAGGAACACTTGATGAATTGAGATTATGTTCAACATTAGATAAGTTACAGAAAAATTTAATTGAACACATGAATGGTGTTAATTTAATATGATGAATTAAGATTGCTTGACATACATTGTTGTCCATGCCCAATAATCTTAAGCTTTTGCCTAAAATGATTATTTCAAGAAGCCTAGGTGCAAACCTCATCATTGTCAACCCCCCAATTATTCTTTTCCAAGCGAGTCCGTGAGGCTCAGAGGAGTTGAGGGCTAGTTTTAAGTGTTAGGAACCTAGACTGCTAGACATATATCTTGTTCCACAATCCATAAGATCAAGGGGTTAGCTGACAGGATTAAGATTGTTCCTACAAAAAAAAACTTAAGAAAGGTAGCTAGACATGTTACCTAATAGAAGGGGCAATGTTGACTAGATTAGGACTGTATGTTGTATTTGTTTACTAACTCTTGCAAGCATGAAAAGACTAAGCATGATAACTTATTTGCTTCAGTTCTCAACCAGGGTTATTTGACTTAGTAATCATCCCCCTTTTACATATTTCCAATCTTTAATCTCGAGTCCATCAACTGCTCTGGGTTTTGTGTAATGAAATTTAACAACTTTCTGAGTTTGACAATATTAATGCATTTTTTACAAAGCGTATGGTGGCATGTTCGTCCTTGGGTGTTGTTAATCATTACTCTCGAGGTAACATGCAAATCTGGTGATTTGTAATGTAATAAACTTCTCTTCAGATGTTCATGTAGTTTGCCTATAACTTATGGTGTTACCTCTCTGAGGTGCCTGGTTTCGAGGAATAATTTCTACAGAACAAGTATCTCTAAATGATGTAAGAAGACATATTTTTGCTCCAAACTGCAAACAAATAATAGACAGCATTAGATAGATATGTTTGTCATGCAAAAGATATTTTTACTCCAAACTGCAAACAAAATAATAGACAGCATTAGATAGATATATTTGTCATGCAAAAAGATAAGTTTGCACCAAACTGCAAACAAAATAATAGACAGCATTAGATAGATATATTTTTGAGCAACCAAACTGCAAACAAAATAATAGACAGCATTAAAAAGATAAAAAGCTTACAACAATTACAAGAACATTGTCAAATCAAACTAATTTTTTCACGTAGCATAAACGAAAAACAATGAAGCGAATGAGTCGTTAAAGAAATTTCGCCCGGTAGTCCCGATGCAATAGCCATTTACTTGAAGGTAGCTAAGGAGTTTGACTCAAGCTTTTATGGTTTACTAAGGCTTCAAATTCAGATTGTGAAGCTAGTTATGGGAATCAAATGATGCGGACATCCATCCCTCGCGTGTGTACCAAAAAAGATGAAGATGCGTCGCATCGATATGGTTTATTTTTGGCTTAATTTTATTTTTGATTTTCTTTTGTAGTTGCTTTTTCTTTTAATTTGAAAATTAGTACCACATCGGATGTATATTGAGAATTGAATTTTGTAAAGCGTTTAAATAGGCTCATGTGCTAGTTAATTGAATTAATGCAAAATTTTGATGAAAAATATTGTGAAATTAAAAGTGCTTTAGGAGTAAAACCCTAATTTATCTCTTCTCTTGCTCTCTCCCATCTCCCTGTTCTCCCGTTGATGTTGACAGAGCCCCAGTGCCACCATCTCTTCTCCTCGTTTCCCCCGCGCCCTGCTACTTCTCCTTCTCGGTCACTCTCTCTCTCTTTCCTCCCCGCCGACCTCTTTTTCTCACTCTCCACCTCCTCCATCATCACTAGCCCACTGTCAGACTGTCATCGTCGCCGCCCTAATTCCTTGCTCCCTCTTTGCCAGCGCCAAGCAGCCAGATCGTCATCGCTACCACTTCCTCTCGCCTGCCACCCATTGACAACCAACTCAACCCAATCCTGACGTCATCCTCAACTCATCAAGATCTCATCGTGACCTCGTCTCCACTCGTCGACCATGATCCTAACCTTATCGTTGACTTCTCCATCGACCCTTGACCTCCTCTGCGTCAGCAACCAGAACCCAACCGTCCACGACGACGCTGACCTGTCATCTTCAAATTGGAATCAACTCTGGATCACATTCAGACTCACATCTATAATCTTCTGTAGAATCCGACCCGGACCCGATCTGATCCACTTCAAACTTAAAAGAGCCACCTAGTCCACTGTTGCACAAACTTGGATCCATCACTGTGCAGATTCAGGTATGACTTGACAGCAGGATCCGACCCGCTACACTATAGTGCAGACCCGTTAAGCAGATCCATACCCGCTAAGCATTAGAATTTGGTTTTCAGGGTGTTTCTCTGCTATCTGGAGTCCAATTCGAGTTGTTATCGAGGATTGGACTCGTGGAGGATAGAACTACGTATCAGTAGGACACTGAGGTCGATGTGATTCTCAGTAAATACGTTTTTGGACATAATCTTTATTTATGAGTCTTGATAATAGTTTTGTACTGTTTTATCAATTTATCTGCTGCCATAAAATAATCGTGAGGTTGTGAGAATATGTTATAACCCGTAAACTGCTAATCGTTAATATTGCATGCATAATTGTGCCATCATACGTTAGTACTTGCTTTGATTTATTTGAGAATATAATGATATAACATGCATCTGTAGTTTTTGTTAAATTTATCTGTTCATATTACAAATTTTAACTATTTAATTATTTTCCTACCCACGATCATAATTTTAGTGAAATATTGCACATTTGAGTGACATTACTGATCTTTGTCCCACATATACACGCTTCACATCAATTTGATATCAAAGCACGATTATGATAGAAATTGCATCTTAGACACTTTTATTTGCTTTCTTGCATTTAGAATTTAGACTTTTACTAAAAAAATCACATCTACTTTAGAGTTGCATCCTCTTATCCATTTAGCTTTAATTTAGTACATGCCCCTCCGTAGTGGTAACATGTATCTTCTAGGAGAGTTTAGTAAGTTTTCCATCACCACAATGGATTCCCAACTTGTCACGACACTCACCGCAATAGACTAAGTTTGATGCCCTAACTCAAATCATGAACCAAACCAAAAGAGCTTAGGTATGGTAGATACGTGCCTCAAAAACCACAATAAACGTAAAGAACATGATCCAAACCGCAACGAGCATAAAGAAGAATGTCGTCCGTTTTGATAACAAATCAGAGGCGAAGTGCGCAAGACCTTGATGACCAATACTTGAAGAGCATCAAGTTGAATGTTCCCACTTTTGACAGTCGTCTGGATCCTCAATGCTTTCTAGAATGGCTTTGACACATGGAAAATTATTTCACATGGTACCCTATTTTTGAAGCTAGAAAAATCAAATTTGTTATAATGAAACTGACTAGCCAAGCTAGCTAATACTGGACCAATGTGAAATCGATGAGAGCATACCGACGTCAGATCCTATAGAGATTTAGTCACTATGGAGGACAAGCTCATAGACAAATACGTGCCAGCATGTTACTACGATCGTCTTTTTGACAACCGACAATGATTCACCCAAGGTACTAAGTTCGCCAAGGACTATGTTACCCAATTTGATGAGTTCTTCATTCGTTGTAATGCCCTAGTCACAGAAAGTAACTCCCAAGTTCTTTCTCGATTTAGAGCTGGACTTAGAGAAGTACTGAACTTTTGGATCGTGGAGTCATATAGCTTGAAAAGGCTTATGTGTTAGTCCAAAATTTAGATGTTGTCAAGTCTAGTTAGATCTTTAGGAGTCAAACTCAAGTGCCCAAATCCAATTTGAGTCAGTACCTAATCCAATTTTAAGCTTAGATATCAACACCCAAAATGGATACCAATGGCAAGAGTGTTAAAAAGAACACCAAAGGCAAGGACATTGAGAAGAAATCCTCCAAAATTAGTCTCACAATCAAATGCTACAAGTGTCAAGGATATGGACACATTGCTGCCAACTGTTCTAACCCTGTTAGGATCACCATAATTGATGGAACTCTCACCGAATCTGATTCTGAAGATAATGCCTATTAGCCAAACGAAGAAGTAGACGGCGATTCTAATTTTGATCAAGAAGATGACAATGTTGAATTCAATTATATTCGACACACACTTTCAACTCATCTATCTGTTATCAGATGTGTATTTTCACAACCAACAGAAAAGAACGATTGAAAAAGAACTACAACCTTTCACACGTTCACCAAGATTGAAGATAAAAATTATAAGGTGGTTGTGAACAGTAAAAGTTGTATTAATACAGTATCATCCAAAGTGATTGAAAAGTTTGGATTAAAAATTGTACTGCATCCCCACCCATACAAGATATCATGAATTAACTTTATGGTTCTAGAAGTAAAACAACAGTGTCTTGTCCTGGTTGATTTTAATTTTTATAAGGATAAAATCTGGTGTGATGTGGTTACCATGAACATGGGTCAAATTATCCTAAGAGACCTTGATTGTTCAAGATGTCACTATCTATGATCGATCTAATATGTATCAATTGGAACATAAGAGTAAGAAAATTAAGCTTCTGCTCTTGAGACCTAAAGCCCTAGCAGACGCCTACGCACCAAAAAAATAAAAAAATAAACCTAATAAGTGTGAAAGTTATTGATCAAAAACTGAAGAAGGAGCCCGCCCTTTCCCTTCCTTGGCTCTGTTGCCAACTCCATCTTCCCTGCCACCAGTTGCTATCACTCCCTCCTTTTCCTTATTGGTCTTTCCTGCTCTGGCTGTTAACCTTTTCCTTCTATACTGTCGACATCATTCTAATATAGAAATCTGAGTTTGCATCTGCATCTGCAACTGCATTTGCATCATACGTGCACAAACTACACAAAAAGATCAGTGATGGAATTAAGTATGACAATATTAATTATAAAGTACAACCTGATATCAGGAAGAAAATTATAACTTTTAGTGTTGGTGATTGTGTGAGAAAACAATTTTCTCTGAGACTGTTAAAAAGTTGCATGCTCGTAGTGCTGGACCCAGTGTTTTAAATGTCGGATATCAGGGAAATGTCGGATGTCGTAATCGGACGTCGGATTTCGGATTTCGGAGATATTCCGGGGCCATTTAGTAAATTTCGGATGTCATGAAGGATAACAAATATATATCCTAGATGTCTTAAATAATGTAATTTAAAAATTCTTATCAAGGTAATACATACACAACTTATGCAAAACTACATAAATATGTTTAGAATATGTATAATTAACTTAAATATTTTGCATATATTCACTAATTCATTGTTAAAATTTCTCAATTGCTCCAACTTTTAAGACCAATCAACATATTGGGTTTTTCCCAAAATGTCGGCCGACATTTCGGGAAAATGTCGGCCGACATTTTAGATTTTCCCTGAAATGTCGGCCGACATTTTCTAAAACGCCATTTCAAATGCGGGTGGGGATGTCGTGGCGGTGAGGGCTTGAAAACGAAATGTCGGCCGACATTTCGGTCATGTCGGCCGACATTTAAAACACTGGCTGGACCTTTCAAGATTTTGAATAAATTGAATAAAATAAACGACAATACATATGTTATAGATCTTCCCAAAAATTAAGCATTAGTTATACTTTCAATGTTGAGAACTTAGTGGATTACAAGGGTCTCGATTTTAATCCTAGCAACTCATTGCTAAATAAGCTATCCCTGAGTCATTTTGTGAGAGCCCTTCAATACCTACACTCTCAATACTCATTCTAATATAGCAGAAAGAATTGATAAAATTGTTGAGAATGAGATTATCGCCACCAAATATGGTGGGACTCGCAGGTACTTGATCCGCTAGAAAGGAAAAGCACCGATTGAGGATACATAGCTAGACTAAGATAACTTACAGCAGATTGATCCAGATGTGTTAGAGAAGTACAAGAGCGCTTCTATACCTGACTCAGCAGGGTCGAATCTCTCCCACTAGAGGAGAATAATGGGGACATCCAGCCCTGGCGCGTGGACCAAAGAAGACGAAGGTGCGTCACATTGATATGGTTCGAGTAGTCTGAGTCGTTATGTATTTTTTAGCCTTATTTTATTTTTATTTTTTTATAGTTATTTTTTTATTTTGAAGTTTAGTACCACGTCGAATATATCTTGAGAATTGGATTTTACAAAGCCTATAAATAGGCTCATGTACTAGTCAGTTGAATTAATGCAAAATTTTAATTGAAAATGTTGTGAGATTAAAAGTGTTTTAGGAGTAAAATCCTAATTTATAACTCTTTCCCAGCCTCTCTTCGCTTCTCTTGCTCTTCTTCTCATCTCCCTGTTCTCTCGTTGTCGCTGAGAGAACCCCATTGTCGCCATCTATTCTCCTTATTTTACCATCGTGCCCTGCTCCTTCCCGACCACCCTCTTTTTGCTTGTCGTCGGCCTCTCTTTCTCACTCCATCTCCTCCATTGTCACCAACCCTCCGCCAGACCGTCGCCGCCGCCCTACTCTCCTGCCCCTCTTTGCCAGTGCCGCCTGGCCAGATTGCCACCACAACCACCTCCTCTCGCCTGCCACCCATTGACAACCAACCCAACACAGTCCTAACATCATCCAACCCAACACAGTCCTAACATCATCCTCAACTCATTGAGACCTCATCACGACCTCATGTGCACTCATCGACCACGATCATGACCTCGCCATCGACTTCTCCGTCAACCCCGACCTCCTCTGCGATAGCAACCCGAACCCAACCATTCTCAATGACGCTGACCTGTCCTCTTCTTCAAATTGAAAGCAATTCCGAATCAGATTCAGACCCGCATCCATAATCTTCTGCAGAATCTGACCCGATAGCAGGACCGACCCGCTCCGCTACAGTGCAGACCCGTTAAGCTGATGCAGACCTGTTATGTAATGGTCCCAGATTATAATCACCTCATGAACATTAATCATCCAATAATCATCAATACTTACAGAAAATTTTGACAGTATCTCTTTTATAATACAGAGTCTGTCAGATACATTAGTATAAAATTTCAGCTTCACATCACTTACATAATCACAATTTTGGTTTGACATCACCTACTTATAAATTTTTAAGCTTTGATCATATGAATTCAATTAAATATTTTAATCTCAAAAACAAAATATAACCACATGCTCGAAAGTATACCCCTCGGTACCACATTCTAACACAAAATCAACTCAAATCCTTATCCAGATACCATTAGAACTTATATATATATATATATATATATATATTATATATATATATATATATATATATATATATATATATATATATATATATATATATATATCCAGATACAAGTAGAACTCATATATATATCCTTGAACCAGTTTTTACATAATCTGTAGGCCCAAAGGCCCATTACTCTAGTTTTTATAAAGATTAACTTATGCAGTTATAGTACTAATAATCTTGTGTTTATTAAATTTTAGATATTCAATCAAGATATTAGTAGGTGTTTAGCTTCAATAAAAGATTCGAAGTCAAGTTTTGAAGCTTGCACGTGTTGATTCCAGAGCTCGCGCTTCACGATCGCATCAAGTACTCAAAAAGGAGTCTAACTCATAGATCAAGTTTGGATCAAATTAAGATGGAGAAGACGATTTTCAAGGAAGATTTTCAAGAGAAGACTTGAGTCCTAATTTATAAGTTTAAGATTTTTGTTTTAAACAAAATGTACAGGATAGATTAGTTGTGGATTGGTCAAGCTCATTTACACACACACAAAATTTATATATTATCTTCATGTTAAATAGTTTTAGCTTTTAGTTTAACTGTTTTGGTTTTAAGTTTCAAAAATATATCTTTGTGTTTCAAAGAGTAGATCTTTTCGATTTTATGAATAGATTTCATAAAAACAAGCTTATATGGTTTTAATGTGTTAAATTTCATCCATATACATTGTTACTTCATATTGTCTAGAAACTTATTTTGATGAGTTTATATAATGTGTTTAAGTTTTGTATTTATCAAAACTTATTCTAGAGCTTATTGTCAAAAATAAGTATATTTCATTTACTATGTATATTGGATTCTATCCATGCTCATCATGCTTCAAATGCGTTTCAATAACTTGTTTTTGTATCTATAGAAGTTCTGAAAAAAAATCAGTTTTTCATTTAGAAGTTAGTTTTTGAAAAATACGATTTTTTGTTTAAAACTTAAATTTCTATGTCTCAAAAATAGTTCACATGTTTGTAATATGTGTTGATTTTTGATCACACATGTTTATATTTCAAAAAATTTACATGACTTATTTTTGTGAAATTTATGGGATTTAATTGAATTTTTAAGGGTTTTTACAAGTCTAAGTTTTATCTTTAACACCCTGAAAAATTTGGATCTGGGACTGCTTGCGGTCGACTGACCGGTCGACCAAATGCAGGCTCGGTCGACCGACGTGTACAACATGCATGAGTACATATCGGTCGATTGGGACAGTCAACCGACTGAGAGACAATAAGTCTCTGTTGGGTCGCGGTCGACCGACAGAGCATATCTTGGGGAGCGGTCGACCGATAACCCCAACGGTCATAAATTTAACAGTTGGTCAGTCGACCGGCCGGTCGACCAACAGGTCAGACTGGCCTATAACGGCTAGTTTTCTGTACCCTATTTAGGGGGTCCTTTGACCAGTTTTTGGGTAAGATTTTAAAGAAGTTTTGAGCTAGTTTTTCTCATCTTTAACAGAAGTTTTTCAACATATTTTTAGAGCTTCATTTTCATATCAAAAGAGATTTTATCAAGAGTGTATCTCTTGTCGTTTTCAAAAAAATTTCTTGAGTATTTCCACCACAAAATCTATCTTGTTTTCTCACACAAGTTTGAGCTATCCATTACTATATCCATCCTATAGGGATCCTTGTATATGAGAGAGTTTGTTTGTGATCAAGAAGTGATCACAAAGTTTTCGTCTTTGTATTTGGAGGAATTGGAGGTTACGGCTTTGGTGAACTTGAGAGTTCGTGTGGTGTATTGTTCTTGCGGGAACAAGTGAGGGACTTTGCAGGTCCAAGAGTTCTTGATGGTGCTCGTTGTAGGTGTTGCGACACCGAATGATCTAGCGGGATCGATTATAATGGAAATCCTTCATTGTAGTAAAGGTAGGGACGTAGAGCAAGTGGCTCGAACCTCGAAACAAATCTCTCATGTTTGCGATTGCTTATCTCTCTCTTTCACTTGTGTTTATATCTTACTTTCTCTTATTGCTTACGTCTTTATATTCTTGATATTTACTTGAGATTAATTGATATACTTGCTTGGGTTGTTTAATATTTAGCATTGTTATTATTGCTCATTCTTTATATGCTTGATATTGTATTTGTGCTCACACTTGTATTTAACAAAGAGAGCTATAGGAACTCAATTCTTAATCTAGACGAATCTTGAGGAGATAGTCCAGAGCCCTTCATCGAGAATTCAGCTTCACTCTTTGATTATACTTTGGTGTTAGTATAATAGTTTTAATTTGCATAATTAGTTTTAATTCTGTATTTGTTTGGCATTAGATTAGCAAGTCACCTATTCACCCCCCTCTAGGTGACCTACAATCGGTATCAGAGCTTGGTGCTCTTGATTTGGGTTTAACAACCTAGAGTTAAAGATCTTTTGTTTTGCTAATCACAATATTTACGTACACACATGGATTTCATTGCACCTCCCGTGTTTGATATTCTTAACTTTTAAACTTAAAAAGTTAAGATGCTCATGTATCTCAAAGCCCTAAGTATTCATATTTATCTTGCCACAGCTAAAAATTCATATTTTAGAAATGAAAAATATCTTAAGGCTAATGCAAAGCCATCCATGCTTTAAAGTCAACCCTAAATGATGATTATTTATTTAGGGTTTCTAACTTTGATTCAGCTATTATAGTTTAGAACACTCTCATCTTTCTTGGTGAACAAACGTAATATTACAATGAGAGTGACTCAGATGAAGGAAGTGATACTTTCAATATGTTCTACATGGTCTAAGGGGATGACCCTCTCTGAGCTTGATAATGATGAGATACCATATGATGAGCTTGCTTTATTTTGTCAAAAACTTCTTAAAAATATGATTTGTTAAAAATTGAAAATAATAAATTGAAGAAAGAAAATTATTTCATTTTTAAAAGAAAAAGATTTCTTTCAAAATAAATATGAAATTGTTTCAAAAGAAAAAGAATCTTTGAAGAATCAAGTTGTCTTGATTTCTAAAGAAAAGGATTTTATTTTGAAGGAAAACGAGTCTTTGAAAAAGAAAATTGTTTTGATAGAAAAAGAAAAGATTTTCATTTCTAAAGTGAAAAATGATATTGTTTCTCATGTTTCTTCTTCTAAAATTGAAAATGATATTTGTACTTTGAAAAAGAATATTGATTGTTTGGGCTCCACTTTAAGCCAATGTGTATTTAACCATAATAGATTGGAATCCATGTTTCGCAAGAACATATTCCATATGTTCATGCACATCCTACACGGCATACACCTCATGCTCGCCATGCTCATACTCATCACACTCATTTGTATGCTAATGTGTACACATGTACAAATTGTGGCCGCAAAGGCCATCTTGTAAAATTTTACTTTGATAGATTAAATGATTTAAATTTTGTAAATAAAAATAGTTGGGTTCCTATTGCTACTAACCCTTATGGACCCAAAAAGATGTGGGTGTCAAAATCCACAGCACTTGTTTTTGATGTAAGTGTGGGCTCTCATAAGACGTGAGAGGATTGGTATAGTGGATGCATTTGGAGCTTGAAGGACAAACTCATTTGATGCATCACTATCAAAGAAGCAAGGTGGGAGGACCACCGTGTTTTTGAAGAAATGAATTGACTACATTGGTATTGGTAACATTTCATAGTCCACTTTTAAAAAAAAAATTTAATGTGTATATGCTAATGTAGTCACTTTAGACTATATCATGTATTGTTTTGTGCTTAATGTTGAGTTGATTGATTCTATACTATGCATATATTTTGAAATTTTTTTTCATGTTTGCAAATGGATTTACATGTCTATCTTTTTTATTCATATTTTTATATGCTTTAGTTAAAGTATATATTGATTGATATATTTATATCATATGTTGATATGCAAATCTTGTTAAAACTTATATTATACATGTACAATATTTGAGTTATATGTTATACATGCTCTATTTTTTTATGTACTCATTTTATATTTAATTGTACACTATATGTCCTAGTTTGATGATTCTTACATGATTATATGATATAGCATGTTTTTGAGAAAAAAATTCATGCTAGTTTTAATTTTTTGAGCTTTATTGTTTTATCTTTATGGACGTGTTTTCATATTATTATTGTGCACTTACCTTTTTATTTACTCATGAATTTATTTTCATGAGCTTATTGATGTGCTTTATAAATCTTGAGTGTCAATTTTTGTGTAATTAGTATGTTTTTATGGGATATACATATGTTTTTGTTCCTTACTTGAAAATTTTTGTACTAGTTTTCAGAATTAATTTTAAACTAGTCTTTATTTTTCAATTAGTAAAATTTTCAACTTATGCTAAACTATTTCCAAAATAATTATTTTTGAAAACTTCTACCCTCAAAAGAAGGTTGGTTGGTGATCATGCCTTATTTGCCTTAATGAGGATATCTTTTTAAACATGTGCATGATAGAGTGGTAGTTATGAGTTATACACTTACTTATCATGAAAATTAATTTTGTATACTCATACTTATTTTCTATATATGTATGCATCATATTTCAATTGGTATTTAAATTGATCATACATACATATATATGATTTCTTGTGCTAGATTAAAAATATTCATACATATTCTTTATAGCACAAATCATTCTATACTAAGCTTGATTTAGTTTTAATTGTTATTTGGTATCTTTAGAAGCTTATGCATTGGTTTTGTTGGTATTTCAAAAAGAGGGAGAAAAAATTTCTTAATTTTATTTTCAAACGGTTTCTCACTCCCACTCTTTTTGAGAAAAATATTTTGTTTTAAAAAAATTATATTTTCATATTCGTATCAATTGTTTATAATTGGTATTTATAATGCAAAATTGGTATTTATCCACAAGTGGTATCTAAATTTTTGTTTAAGAAGTATCAAAATTTGTTTAAGTGATTTACAAGTGGTATCTAAATTTTTGTTTAAGAAGTATCAAAATTTGTTTAAGTGATTTACAAGTGGTATCACAATTTGTTTAATTAATTTCATGTGGTTTCAAAATTTGTTTTGTTGATTTTAAAATTTGATTACAAGTGGTATTAAAATTTATTTAAAGTAATTTTCAAAAATTGTTGTGATATGTATTGCTTATATGTAAGGAGAGCTTAACATCTCCTCTATATATACATTCATGATGAGTGTAGTATATAGAGAAGAGCTTGACATCTTTTCTTTATATAGTACACATGTGTATGTGGAGTTTAACATCTCCGTCTATACATTGTATATTATACTATATGGGTTAAGGTTTAGTCATCTCTTCTCTATGTAATGCAAGTATGCAGGGAGAATTAACTAGATGTCCTTCCTCTTTTATGAATTTCTATCACATATATATTTCTTTTTTATTTTTCTTCACCTTTGTTGATGAATTGACAAAAAGGAGGAGAAGAATTGAGAGAGTTTATATATGCCTGTTTATTTTTGTTTATGCATATATGCTTATGCTTGTTTAATATTTAGTTTTGGTGTTTTATTGAATATCTTTATGTTTTATTGCTATGCATGAGTTAAGGGGGGCTTTTATGAAGCTTATCTTTAATCCATATACATATAACTCCATGCGTTTTGTCATCATCAAAAAAGGGGAGATTGTTGGCTCAAAGGCCCATCACTCTAGTTTTGATGATTAACTCATGTAGTTATAGTATTAATGATCATGTGTTTATTAAGTTTCAAATATTCAATCAAGTTCTTAGTTGGTCTTTAGTTTCAACAAAAGATTCGAGTCAAGTTTTGAAGGTAGCATGTGTTGGTTCCAGAGCTTGCGCTTCACGATCGCATCAAGTACTCAAAGAGGAGTCTAACTTATGGATCAAGCTTGGATTAAGTCAAGATGGAGAAGAAGATTTTCAAGAGAAGACTTGAGTCCTAATTTGTAAGTTTAAAATTTTTATTTTAGACAAAATGTGAAGGATAGATTAGTTGTAGATTGCTCAAGCTCATTTACACATAAAAAATTTATATATTATTTTCATGTTAAATAATTTTATCTTTTAGTTTAACCATTTTGGTTTTGAGTTTCAAGTATATATCTTTGTGTTTTTGAATTTTAAAAAGAGTATATTTTTTCGTTTTCATGAATAGATTTCATTAAAATAAGTTTACATGATTTTTATGTGTATTAGATTTCATTCATATATATTGTTGCTTCATATTATCTAGAAACTTATTTTGATGAGTTTATACCATGTGTTTAAGTTTTGTATTTATCAAAACTTATTTGAAGCTTATTGTCAAAAATAAGTATATTTCATTTACTATGTGTACTGAATTCTATCCATGGCACATCATGTTTCAAATGAAACAACATCATGATTCAAATGTGTTTCAATAACTTTATTTTTATATATACAAGTTCTGAAAAAATCGGTTTTTCATGCACACCATATTTCAAATGTGTTTCAATAACTTGTTTTTGTATCTATACAAGTTTTGAAAAAATCATTTTTTCATTTAGAAGTTAGTTTTTGAAAAATACGATTTTTGGTTTAAAACTTAAATTTCTATGCCTAAAAAATAGTTCACATGTTTGTAATATGTGTTGATTTTTGATCACACATATTTTTACTTCAAAGTATTTACATAAACTTATTTTTTGTGAAATTTATGGGATTTAATTGAATTTTTAAGGGTTTTTATAAGTCCAAGTTTTTATCTTTAAAACCCTAAAAAATTTGGATCTGGGGCTACTTGTGGTCGACCGAAGGCAAACTCGATCGACCGACGTGCACAACATCACGAGTCCAGATCGGTCGACTGAGTCGATCAACCGACTGAGAGACAACAAGTCTCTGTTGGGTCGAGGTTGACCGACAGAGCCTGTCTTAGGGAGCGGTCGACCAGCAGCTCAACGATCATAAATTTGACTATTGGCCGGCCGACCGACAGGTCAGAACTGGCCTGTAACAGCTAGTTTTCTGAACCCCTATTTATGGGATCCTTTGGGAAGTTTTTGATTAAGATTTTAGATAAGTTTTTGAGCTAATTTTTCCTACCTTTAACAAAAGTTTTTCAACAAATTTTTAGAGCTTCATTTTCATATTAAAAGAAAGTTTATCAAGAGTGTATTTCTTGTAGTTTCAAAAGAATTTTTGAGTATTTTCACCACAAAATCTATCTTATTTTCTCACACAAGCTTGAGCTATCCATTACTATATTCATCTTATAGGAATCCTTATATATGAGAGAGTTTGTTTGTGATCAAGAAGTGATCACAAAATTTTCGCCTTTGTATTTGGAGGAATTGGAGGTTGCAGGCTCGACGAACTTTCGGGTTCGTGTGGTGTGCTGTTGTTGCGGGAACAAGTGAGAGACATGCGAGTCTAAGAGTTCTTGAGGGAGCTCGTTGTAGGTGTTGTGACACCAAGTGATCTTGCAGGATCGATTATAATAAAAAACCTTCATTGCGGTGAATGCGGGGATGCAGAGCAAGTGGCTCAAACCTTGAAACAATCTCTCATGTTTGCGATTGCTTATCTCTCTCTCACTAGTGTTTATATTTTACTTGCTCTTATTGTTTACATCTTTATATGCTTGATATTTACTTGAGTTTAATTGATATACTTGCCTGGGTTGTTTGATATCTAGCATTGTTATTATTGCTCATTTCTTATATGCTTGATATTGCATTTGTGCTCACACTTGTATTTAACCAAGAGAGTTATAGTAGCACTTCAACTCTTAATCTAGAGAAATCTTGAGGAGATAGTCCAGAGTCCTTCATCGGGAATTCAGTTTCACTCTTTGGTTATATTTTGTGTGTTAGTATAATAGTTTTAGTTTGCATAATTAGTTTAGTTTCGCATTTATTTGGCATTAGATTAGCAAGTCACCTATTCACCCCCTAGGTGACCTACATAATCAACTATCTAATCTACTCAATAAGGTCAACCATACAAATGTAAATATAAACAAAACATTCAAATATAATCAAGCATTTGTTGGACTCACACGAGAATTATTCCAAGTTTTTTAGTGTCATGTCCTTATCTTAAGTCGGTTCTTACTTAGTATTCACTCGAAAAACATTAAATCTGTGAGAGGGTGAGTTTACAGCTTAGTGAGTGAAGTTAATCTAAATTTACAATTTAACATGACATTAGCAGTGTGTAGTGTACATGATATAAGAAAATATGTGATCATTTGTCTAAATTGTAAGTGAATATAGATATCTCAACTAGATTGTCCATTTTCTTCAAACTGTTATTCAATTAAATACCAATGTGTGTATAAGCAACGAGTATTGGGTTTTTATTACATTCAGATGATCCATATTCTGATATCATGTCAATAGTTATTTGTGTTTTCATTAGTGTATTATGAATTTTCAATGTCCACGATACTATACACAGATAACCCCTCCAATACACACAGTGTACACGCATATATCATACACACATATATCACACATGCACACATTCATTCACATTCAATAATTCTTTATCTTTCCCCATCTTCTTCACCTCCGGTTCTTGTTTTCGGTTTCTTTCTCCGTAATTTAATATAATATTTCACCGTCTTTTCCTCATCCGGTTCTACATCCGGTCCCTTCCTCTAAATTCATCAATATTGCACACACATACTAATAGTTTTATTAAGAACTTGTAATCAACTAAACAATAAATGTTACCAAACTATCAATTAATCACAATAATATAATCAAGTCGTGATTCTTATTCTTCTACTATTAGTGCTAGCAATTACCAATTACACGTGATATCGATTAACCATGATTCAGTTCATAAACAATATCCATCAATACCTCTATTTTAAATATCAGCCGAGTCGGCCGAGATATCGGTCAATATCTCGTTTTTTGCATGTTGTCATATGATATGGGAAAATCATTCGCCCATATCATTTGCAGAAAAAACGGCCAATATTTGAAATATTAGCTGATAAATCGCCCGATATGAGTTGGCGCAAAATCAGTCGATATGAATTTATTTTAATTGGGCTCATTTTTTTGAACTCATTAGCATTGAACTCAAACTCGACCCGTCACCTGACTATACGAGTATTGTTTACATCGTTCTCCTCCATGAATTGATAGCAATGACGCTTGATTTTCAGGTAAGTAGATTATATAACTTTTAATCTTATATTTTTCAATTTCATTAAATAAATTATTTATTGCACGATCCACGACTGCGTGCAAATGTACATTATTTTTTATCGTCTTTGCTTGCATATTACAAAATTTTTATTTGATATATGATATCTATGATACTAAACTAACTTTTAATTATTAATAGTTCATTTATATAGTGTCTGATATGAATGGCCGATATGCGAGCATATCCCTGATATCTCCCCCAATATTCGATATCTGATATAAAAAACCTTCATCCGATACGATCTCGATATCCAATATTTAGAACCTTGATCAATTCACTCAATTACTTGTATTCTCATCCATTTTATTATTTTATTTTTATCAGATACTTAACTCATAATCAGAATTGATTTTAGTGATTAGTATATAATATTAATAATTAACAATTCAGTGAGGAATTTCACCCACTCTTGGTCGGACAGATTGTCGAATATCCAATTCAGCTATCAATACCTCGAATGAATAGTTCTCATCTTCATGAATACAATGGCTCGAGAATCGTGCGAATCTGACTCCAGATGGTCGAGATATCGCCTGAACACCAATTCCAATAATGGTCAAATTTGTAATCTTTTAAGGTCCAAAATGTAAATAATTTCTCATTAGCGGGTTGAATAATTTTACCTTTTATTAAGTAGATCCAGTCAGGTCTATAACGGGTTGGGTTTGTTTTGAAACCCTACTCTAATAACCCAATATGGGTTTCTTAACCCATCAGCAGCAGCACCTGTTGCTCCCCCTCGCACGCCGCCGGGCCTCGGCTGCTCAGGCCCTCGCCGGCTAGGCCCCCAGTATCGCCACCGCTGGCTATCGCCGCCTCTGGTTGACCCTTGTCTCCTGGCCAACAAAAGAGAGGGAGGAAAGAGAGAGTAAGAGAGGGAGAAGAAGATGATGGTGAGGATGATGATGTAGTTGTTATTTTTGGTGGTTGTGGCTTCACGGGGGCCAACCGCCAGCCACTAGTAAGGGAAGGGAGTGGAGAAGTGTGTGTGTGTGTGTGTGTGAGAGAGAGAGAGAGAGAGAGCTAGTGAATGAGAGAGATTAAGAGAGAAAAAAGAGGATAAGATCTCTTATAATTTCTAATGAAATTTGCTTGCAAAGCAACCTCACCACCCCTCTTCCCCATGTACCCACGTACCTCTCCACCTCATGCTTGGGTTGACCAATATTATTCCACTAATTGAAGTTTGATTATTTAATTACCATGTCATAACTATACACATGTATTTTTGTCCATATAGACTCACTTGTATTTAAATACCCATTCCTTAAATACCATCAATAATTTTCATATGTTACTTATTCATAAAAATTCATTAAATTCTCATTTTCTCACTTAATTACCTCAAAATTATAATCAAATAACTTATCGGACAATCATCAGAATATAAACCAAATTTAACGCTTAATAAAGAATTAAATTAATCCGAGCGTTACAGCTCATATATAATTGTAAAACAAACTTATTGTTCCCAATCTCATAGTTTTTAAATAATTATGATAATTTACGAATCACAAATCCTTAATTACCGAGTGTTAACTTATAAACTGAAAATTAGGGATTAAAAAAATTTGAGTGTTACACGCTAAGCATCAAAATTGGTTTTTAGGTTGTTTCTCGGATATCCGGAGTTCAATTCAAGTCGTTCTCGAGGTGTTGGACTCATAGAGGACAGAGCTATGCGTCAGCAGGACAATAAGGTCGACGTCCTTAGTAGGTACATTTTCTGGACACAATCTTTATTTGTGAGTCTTGATAACAGTTCTCTAGTGTTTATCAATTAATCTACTGCTAGAAAATAATCATGAGGTTGGAAGAATCTGTTACACTCGTAAACTGCTAGTCGTTAATATTGCATGTATAATTATGGCACCTTAACTTAGTACTTGCATTGATTTTTTTAAGGTTAAAATGGTACAATATGCGCCTATACTTTTTGTTAAATCCATCTGTTCATATTACAAATTTTAACTATTTTTTTACACACGATCGTAACTTTGATGAAACATTACACATTTCAGTTACATCAGTGATTTTTGTCCAAACATGCTTACATGTTTCACATCATCAGATCATCCTATACGTGCTCATATGGAAGACATTAATTTGCATGCTTAGACATGTAAACCTGTCAAATGAGTTTATCAGCAAAAATGTTAAAACATTGCATATTTTTAATAGAGTTTTTAGCTTGTTTAACTGTCTTGTCTCTAACGACAACATTGTTCTCTATGAGCTACTTCTTTGCTAATTTTCAAGTTAGATCTATTAACATTAAGAGGTTGTTTGGATGCTTGTAGTTGGAACTACATGCAGCTCCAACTATAGTAAGAAATTGTTTGGTGTGATGTAGTTGGAGATACACTATAGCTCCAACTACATGTAGTTGTTATTCCTTTAGTTAGAACCATGTTATGTGTTTGGCTTGAAAACTTGTAAACAAGAGAAATAAAGAACAGTTGATGAAGTTGTATTGCATAGAAATTGTTAATAAAAAATCATATATTACAGCCAAACCACTATAGTTGAAACTACAATTTGGTCGCAATTTCAACTATAATAAAAAGTCCTAAAATGTAGCTCTAACTATTGTACTTAGAGTTACATGTAATACCAACTTCATCAAACAAACAAATGACTTGTTATTTTCTATAATTGAAGTTGTATATAGTTCCAACTACAGTCATTCAAATAACCCCTAACAACTCAGTTGTTTATTTTGATGTGGTTGGAGTTGCATGTAGTTCTAATTACACTAGTTAGAGCTACATTTTGGGCCTTTTGATTGTAGTTGAAACTGCGAATAAATTGGTTATAATTCTAAATACAACAATTGAGATATAATAAAAAAAATAAAAAAGAATGTCACATCAGATTTTTAACAACTTATATGCAAATATAACTTCACCATGCATTATATCAAACAATTGTTTTTTACTTCCTATAGTTGGAGCTATAACTACAATTGTCAAACTAAATACATGACCCTACTTCTAACTATAGGAATAAAGCTACACACAGTTGGAACTGCACCATAGTTTCAACTACCATTGAAACAAACATCCCCTAAATAAAACCTACTCGCCCAAGTGATTTTGATTTGAATCTGATTTTTGACAATGATCCCACAGTCCTGTTTCAGCAATTTCAGTGGTCTCGGCAGTTTCAGATAGAATTTCGACCCTTTTGGTTCACATGCTTTAACATAAATTAAAAATCACAACGATTCAGTTAAATGTACAAGAACTTCTCCAACAAATATATCTCATCTACAAATATTTAGGTATCAAGCAACTGCCTCAGCCAACTAATGTAGGTGTCAGCAATTTAATTAACTCAAGAGCATGAAAGTCATCAACTCAGATCTCCAAAATTTACCCGTACACCAAAAAATTACTCAAGGGTCTCAATTAAGATGGGAAAGATCCCATGGTGCATATTTTAATCTTCAATTTGCTGAAAATATTTGAGAAGAAAATTATAGTATATTGCAAGTGGAGCTCCATCTCCAACAAGTACTAATAAATGGAAATATGCTTAGATGATAATACTTAGAGTACCCAGATCTTAAACATTTCCAGAGCTCAGATTTTTCTTTTAGCCGTATCAGCAGATAAATGTAGGGAGATCCAACCCTGTCAACAGATCTACATCACTGATAAGTGCCCGCCCCTGCAGCACCTGCACCCCCCCCCCCCCCCCCCTCTCCCAACCTGCAAAACAACAAAAAAAAAAAAAAAAAAAAAAACCCCACCACCTTCCAAAATCAAATCTGAGATCCCTCATTATCCTAAGATTCACTTCCGCATGGCATCAAACCATAACCTTCAGTACGCCCATTAACATTTCAAGTTTCAACCCAATGCTTTTAATTATCTCTGCTCTTTATTCACCTCACAAAACCTTAATGTGCATGTGATGAAGGAGAGGGTAGCAATGCAAGAAGGTGGACCAGTAGCAGCACATTGCAAAATGAAGCACAGGAGTTCAGAACGGCTTTTAGGTCATTCTCAATCTCCATCTCCTCCATCTTTCTTTCTCTTCCCATTCATTTGTTCCACATTTTTTTTTCCGTTTTATGGCCCAAAGACCAATTAATTAGCATTAATTAGCCTATTTTGATACGAAAATAAAATTAAACCATGAAACCAGTATCGTGCGAAAGACCAAGCCTCTAAAATAGCATTAGTTCAGCGTAAGATAGGTCAAATCCAGTCTGAAACCAGTGGTGCATACCTTTTTGGCCCATCTTCTAATCCTTGGGTTTTACATTAGACAAGTATCATGTTCAAGGTATCATACGAAACAAGGTCATTTAATAATTAGGTAAGACAGAATGCAAAAGGACATTCTGACTACATTAAGTGAGAGGTTTCCCTATAAGAAAAAAGAGTTCATTTCGGTGTGTGTGTGTGTGTGTGGGTGGGTGGGGGGTGGGGGGATAATAACAATATGAAGCTAATGCCATCCCTAGTGGTCCTAAACTAACCACATCTCGTGCAGTGTCTGAGTGCTTGTAACAGAGACAAGCCCTTAAATGCATAAGCAAGAAATGGCACTGATCCAAAGAACCTATAGCATCTTTTGCACAACCCCAAAAATGTAATCTTCAAACAAAAATCAAAAACTTTGAACAAAAAGGCACTTTATATAATCACAGATAATGCAGTATAGGCTAAACTAGGTAGAGAATGAAACTGCAATAATAACAGCATTAACTAAAAATTTCTGAATACCAACCTTATCAGCTGCTGCTTGTAATGTAACATGGTCACCCCATTCACCTGATCTGTAGAATACAATTTATCAAGGCCATAATGAGCCAATCAAGGAAAATCTTCCTCAAGAAAAACACTATAACTAACTGAAATCTTAATTTTCAGCAGAGTAAGATATCCTACTTGCGCATTTTCTTGCAGTACTGCTTGTACTTCATGGGAACATAGCCTTCATATAAAGAACGAGACTCTTTAAGCTGAACAAGGTTAAAAAAAAATATATGTAAGTACATAAATTGATGTTTTCGCAGAAAAATCAAGTAGATCCTAATCAATTCCACCAATCTTCACCCCACCCTTGCAAAGAAAGGAAAAGAAAAAAAGAGAAAAATAAAAAGAGAGAAGGTTAAGAAAACCTGCAACATAACACCATCAACTGAAGAAAGATACTGACTGTATGATGTAAGAAGAAATGCATTATTATTTTTTTCCACTCAAAAACAACTAGTGATTATGGCGGGCCAGTCAGCTGGCATGCAAAAGAAAGAAATGGAGGAAGAAAAAAAGAGAGAAAGAAAGAAGGAAAGAATAGGAAATGATCAAGGAAAAGGGACTAATTGCATCAGTAAATACAAAGAAAAAGGTACCTCTGCATGGATCATCATAATTTAAAAAAAAATAAGAAATGAGTGTAGAAAACAAGGAAGCACCAGGCTGTTATCCCAATCCAAGTTTAACTGATCATCTGTTATTGGATTTAAAAGCAAAGGGTGATTATGGCACTATTTTCATAAATGGATAACTATAAAGTTCAATTTGGAACAAAAAACAAATAGAGCATATCTAGCCATTTTCCATGTGGAAACAAATTTAAGACCTCACAAAAACTTATAGCACATACGCTTGCAACCACCTCGCTGGAAAGCAGATAAAATGAATGAAAGTGGGTAGAATTCTCATAGATACCTGCTTTACAACTTCTTTCCGGACATGTTTGTGATGCTCTGGTGATCTGTAAAGTTGGTCTGAGATTGCACGGAACTGACACAAGGACAAGAGAAGTTACTACTATGGATCAAAAGCTTCAATTTCATGGTTTTCAAAAATAAGCATCTTATATGATTGTGATTAGGAAACCAGTACACAGACCTGACAATTGCCATCACCAGAAACCTTTACCTCAAATAAGCCATACGCATTTAACCTGACAAAATTTAATGCACATGGAGTTAAATGATAATAGATGAATCTCTAAATACAAAGCATGTAAAAGAATTTATTTATACATAAAATTAAAATCTAGCAATAGAATTGTAAGGTATGATGGATGGATGGTCTTACAGTATTAATGCCAAAACAATATGGGTTGAAACTGCGACTATTTGGAAAGGTAACATGTGTGATAAGTGTGTCTTACAGTGTTAATACCAAAGCAATATGGGTCGAAACTGCAATTATTTGGAAAATGTAACATGTGCACTGAGAGAGAGAGAGAGAGAGAGAGAGAGAGAGAGAGAGAGATTGTGTTAAAGGTGACATGTGCAACAAGTGTGTGTGGGTGTGCGCGCACGCTGTGATCTTCCGTTAATTTCACAACACTTGATCTCTCATTCTTAGATTTAAGGTGTAGATCAACATGAATAAAGTGGATCATCCAGAGAACAGTCCATCATGAAGTTCTTATAAACATTTCTTGGGCTGGTACTTGTTTGAAAATTTCCTTGTGCCGTATGTCTGTATCTGTGTTTGTTTGGGTGTGTGTGTGCGCGCGCGCACGGTGCACGTTGGATTATTGACATATTGTAAATAATATGAAGTGGCAAAGTTCACTAAAGGACAACCAAATGGGAAACAAGCAAACAGAAGTATGGTACAAAGTAAAAGTCGTCCACAGAAGGATCAATCTAAAGCTTCTTACTCCAGCATGAGTGAAATTAAAAAAACAAGAAGTCAGCCAAAAAGAAATAACAAGATGTATAAGGTAATGGTAACTATGAAGTAATGAAGCCAACAAACTGGTAGCAATGACAAAACCGAGGTGATGAAAATGCAGATGGAACAACAACGAGAAGAAATGAAATAAGTGCACAAAATGAATTACAGCAAGAAAACATTTTTATGCCTCACTAGATAGTATATAACTGGCAAAAGCACAACAGCTACCTCTGGAAAAGACGCTGGTGATCTAGACTGGCATCACTCAATGTTGGAATAAATGTGTTAATCCGAGGAACATGCTGCAATATTTGGAAATAATGTGAAAAGTTACTAAAATGCTGTAAGTTTTCTGAAAGCATGGAAGTAATGGACAATGTAAACAGTATAGCAATATGTGCTTGCTGAATGGATATGAAAATCCCGTAAGAGAGGAACATATTTCATGTGTTTCTGTGTGTTTGATATATATTTCACTCAGAATATGCATGTACATGTGTGCGCGCGCGTACGCACGCATGCACATGTATGTATATGAAATAATACATATAACACTTAAAACTGCTCTTGAATAACTTTGATATTGCTAAGCTAAAGTAATTCCATGATTTTGGTATAAGATATTGAACCTATTCCAATAATAAAATGAAATGCCTCAACAGCTCAACTTATCACTATATCAGCTGAAGATTTTTTTTCTTAATTATTACAAAGAAATAACTCTTCCTTCATTGGCTGACCTGAAACTGGTTCTGAGTGAATCATAGTAGTTGTCTTTGCATCAGCAAAACCAAAAGCTTTTCACAAATGGTAGGACCAGCAATAAGAGGCCACAATCTGAGTACGAAGAAGACTTTATAAATAATAATAAGCCAGAGAGTGGATACTTTCTTGCTTCCTCTTTTGTTTGTATTGCTTTTCTCCAATAGGTAGATGATTACAATTGAAAAGTTAGATATACCAAATGTATCATGGATCCCTCTCAATTTTCTGGTGGATCAAACCTAAAAGATCTCCCATCTTTTTGTAGAGGAAGGGTTGATGAGAATATCACACCAGTTGTCAGTTGACTTTTCATGCCTTAGTTTATTTTGAGACGTCATGTTTTGTCTATTTTGCTTTTAGTACTACATCGGTTATATCCGAAAAGTAGACTCTTGTAAAGCCTATAAAAGGCCCCCTAGACTTCTCTATGAGTAGACAATGAATAATTAAAACTTTTTTCAGTTAAATTCTCTTGAGAGTGCTCTTGAGTTTGGGTGTGAAGCTCGTAGTGTAAGAGGTGTGAAGCCCACGTAAGGGGTGCGAAACCCAAAGTTATTTGGTTCTAACTCCAACCCTAATCTCTCTTTTCATTTTATTTCCTGTAAAACCCTAGTTTTTTTTATTTGTATTCTAAAGTGAATGCGATCCTGTATTACATCAATTTGGTATCAGAGCCTTGATCTCAATCTCCTTCGAATTTCTTCTTTTCCTCAGATCCTACATCTAGATCTACTTTGCAAAAAAATTCGATTACTGTTGATCTAGATCTACTTTGCAAAATAAAAAATAGAAAACAGAAAAAAGAAAAAAAATAGAAAAATAGAAAAAAAAAAGAAATACAGATTACTGTTCACAGTGAATAGTAATTAAAAACAGAAAAAAAGAAAAAAATAACAGAAAAAAAGAAGAAAAACAGAAAAAAAGAGAAGAAAAAACAGAAAAAATGCCGATTACTCTTTACAGTGAAGATTAATCACCCTGATTACTATTCAGGTGAACAGTAACCGGGACAGTTACTGCTCATGTCCCCCGCAAACCCAACACTCGTCCGTTCTGGAGCCCGTTTCAGGCCTATTTAGAGTCTGATACGAGTTCCGTCTGAAGCAGTGAGTTGGTAGCTGAGTCTTGGAGTTATTGGTAAAGTTTTTGCAGCTTTTTTGAGCAAATTTGATCTCTTCAAGTTTCTATTTGGAGCCGGTACTATTCGTGCAACAGAAGAGCAGTGTTTCGGGCCCTCTTTTCCATTCTGATTTAAGCCCAATTCGAGGCATCTTTCTTCCATTTCATACTATTGCTATTTCAGGACTTTGTGGGTGAGTTATTCTCTTCGGTGTGAGTATTTCTTCAAAAAAATCTCAGAGGATTTTTGTGTTGGGCATGAACGACTCACCCCTCGGTGAAATCCTAAATTGACCTGAATAGTTAACTGTTAGATTACTTGCAACTACTATTTGATTGCTATAATTTGTTGGTTGAAATGCTATTTGGTTCGATCTAGTAGTTGTATCAGTATTTATCGCTTTTCATACATTTAGTTTACTTGACTTTAGGGTTCTCCATTGCATCTGCTTGTTTACTTGAGCCATCATGACTAGTCAGCATTATACTAACCCCCACTTAAACCAGCTACATAACCTCCATCAGAGTCGTATGTTCGTTTACATTTTCATATTTAAAGACTTAACACATCGCAGTGAAGTGAGAGAGCATCCTTCTGAGACTGTAAATAGATTTATTTAGGATTTACGGCCTAAAATAAAATGTGCTATGATTACTAGCCTCTATGACTTAGGCACCGTTGAAGAGACCTTTGATGTTGCATTAAGGTTGGTCTTGACTTTCAAAATGCTAGTAAATGCCAAGGCCAGGTATTTTAAATGTAAAGGATATGGATATTATGATTATCAGTGCTCCGCAGAGAGTCAATATGTTAGAACTGTGCCCACTGATGAAGTTGACGACTTGAAAGATGTTGAGGATATCTAAGTTTCTCCTAAGACTTAATATAATTGAAGACATAGCAGTTAATTCCAACACACTAATTATTAATGAAATCCGCATGTCTTCTGATAGTGTCAATGATAATGTGGATAAGATAGTTGAGTCTAATACACTGACTGTCTAGTCAGCCATTCGAGTCTCCTTGTGCTGAATATAGTATTATGGTTGTTCCTATCAATTTATCTTTTAGGGAGCCACTTGAATTTCTTGCCAAGGTCCAGTAGATGTTTCTAATACTTCTTTTTTGGGTTGTTTAAAGTTTGTGTCCGAGTCCCGTGTACCTCCATCATTAGATGTGTGTCCTTCTAGGCATGTCATATCTCTCATTCTCTCATCGCTAGGAGTTATCCTAAAATACCTACTGCTTTGCATCTTCCTATTGCACTTATTGATGATATCACTAGGCTGATAGTAATTTGCAATGACACCTATAAATTTGCTGCAAACCCATATAGTATTTTCTAGGAACTTGCAGTTGATAATAAGGTGATGGTTACGAGTCACCCTGAGATCGCGAGGAAGTTGCACGTTTGGCGTAAAGATTTTGATAGGATTCTGAAGAGAATTGCTTTCATTGCTTAGTAGTTGGATAGCCCGTGGGATCCTAGTATCAGTTCCGTTTCAACAGGGATAATGCGCCTTGCTCTACTTTCTGTGCCTTGATCGAGCTGCTATCTTTCACAGTCGATTCGTCATGGAGACTAGCTCCTCCTCCGCCACCATGGTCTCGACATGATGCATCAATGCTGCTTCCATGACCACCACCTTGGCCCGATTGAGACACTTCGTGAGGACCCTCTGTAACACTTATCTTAACTAATCACCTTTTTCTTAACACTTGAATGCTTTAGGGAGGCGATGTGGATACAAGTATTCATGTAAGATACTTATATTATAAGTTATACCATATTAGTATGTATATATTAGTATGTATGTATATGGAATTAAATACACACACAAGCATGTTCACTTTGTTACCATACCCCCACCATACTTGTTGGTACAAGTACTTCATGAAGGGGGATGAAGACCTTACTCATAGGAGTAAGGTATAGGTGTAGAGAGATGGTGTTAGGGGGCACTTGGCATGATATCATTGAGAGAAAGAAAGTATAAATAGGGGAAAATGAAGAGAAAATTCTTATTTGGTAACACTCTTTCTTTCTCTTCATTTCAAACTCCAAATCCCCTCTTCTCCCTTTTTGTAGCCGGCCAAGGCACCAGCAACAACCAAGCTTTTCCCCTTCATTTCCCCCTCTCATTCCCTCTCTCCCCCTCTCATTCCCTCACAAATCTTTCCCTTCTTTCCCTTTATACTAAAAATGTTTCCTTTACCTATTTTATCTCCTCCAAAGGCCTAATAGAACATGGGAAAGTGGTAATTTAACATCACCTTAGAAGAAATTTTTGAAGAACAAAGTTGGCCTAGGTTATCAAGTTAGGAGGGTGATATTGGTTGAAGAAGGTAAGCAAATCCTTAAGACTACTGCCCCTCTTATACTCTTTTAATTAAGAACTAATTATGACATTGTTATGGTTTGTAGACTTTATTATAGCTGGTGACCAAGCTTGATAAGGGGATATTCTTTTCAAGGGTGAGTAAAACATCCAAACCCTAATATAATAGTAGGTAGTGTAAAGCTTGAAATAAAGTGAGAAATTGCTAAGTTATAAATGGACGTGAAAATAAACGATGATGCTTGTGTATGGTGTATATACTTTATGTGTACATTATAAACAACCCTATGGTGTTATGTTGTTATTATTCTCATGTATGCTTATCATTGTGCATGATCGACACGTTATTGTGTGTATGCATGATAGTCAAACACATGCTTCTTAAAAAGAAATAGTTTTAAGAATGAACATCATACTTGACTTTATGCATATATTTGGCTACACATATATATTGGGATGATATAATATGTTGGTTATCTTGAAAAGTCTTGCATATTGTTAATTTAGCAAATGGTTACTTATACATGTTAATGACTTCCATAATGTTGGCATCATGTAAAGTAGAAATCATGAGAATCATTCATGCTGACGTTGTTTTATGAATCCTTGCATGTTATTACATGAAGGAAATGATTATTGCATGTTTGGAGGAAGGGACCGGGTTGAACCGGAGGTAACCGAAGGAGAGAATATTACGATAATGTATAGGAGGAAGGGACCGGGTTGAACTGGAGGTGATCGAAGAGGAGAATTTTTTGTTGAATAACGTATAGGAGGAAGGGACCGGGTTTAACCGGAGGTGACCGAAGGGGAGTCCAATTTTATATTTAACAAGTGTGTTAATATGGTTAAAATAGAAATTGCATGTTAAAACTATATAAATTCTTTAACTTTAGACTCAGTGATAAGTCAACTGATACAAGCAAATTTCAACTATATAAGTCGACTAACCCTCGGACCAAGTCGACTATAGATGTGAGATTCTGTTACATAAGTCGCTGGAAACCACCCCTAGTCGACTATATAAAATAGGTTAGTCGACTAGTTTTAGTTACAGGCAGCAACCAGAGAGTGGACATCTTCTTTTAGCTATAATTAGTTGACTATATATGGTGATAAGTCGACTAGTATCTAAAGTACTCGACTATACAAAATAGGGTAGTCGGCTAAAATTGTTTTAAGTAACAAATAGAGAGTACACATCTTTTTGGTCAAGACTTAGTCGATTAGTACGTAGAGTAGACGACTATACAAGTTAGGATAGTCGACTAGGTAAGTCATAGGCAACCAACAGAGAGTGAGTATCTTTTTGGACAACGCCCAGTCGACTATAACTTCAAGGTAAGTCGACTAATAGTAGTATTAGTCGACTATAGGAATGGGCAAGTCGACTAATAACACCTATTACTGTGTTTTGGTCAGGACTTCAGCAAATACCCAAAAATGTGCAAAAATCGTATAAATTACAATTGTTAACCTGATGATAAATCCCAAATAGACATACGTAATGGTCATGCATATAATTATTGTTTTACTCACTGAGTTGTTGAGCTCACTCTATTATTAATCACCTTCAGGTTTGGATAAAGGTAAGGGACCCGCTTAATGGCAATATACGGGATAGGTGACAGGGGGAGATATTTTCATCATTTTGGCATATTCTTTTGATATGTATATATTGTTTTAGAAAAATTATGTAAAACTTCTGTGTTGATGTTTGCCATGAACTTTTGTAAATATTGAAATGCTTGTCTCGAATTTTGTGTAATATTGTGGAGTTTTATGAAATAGTAATGTGTAGGCTATGTTTCCTATTGGATTGTCAGATCAATGTTTGGAAATATGAGAAATCATGCTGAGATCACATATGCATTTTGAGCAGAATATATTGTGAAGCCTTAAGTAGGCTGACGTTAGTCGAAATTGAAGTATCGTATCTTGATGGGTCCTACGCTTGGATTAAGGATAACCATGATGATTATGATAACTGAAAATATAAAGACTGGGACCGTTACACCCTCCCTCGACAGGGTCGAGTTTCTCCCACCTCGGGGGAAATGATGAAGACATCACACCAGTTGCCAGTTATTTTTTCATGCCTTAGTTTATTTTGAGATGTCATATTTTGTCTATTTTGCTTTTAGTACCACATTGGTTATATCCGAGAAGTAGACTCTTGTAAAGCCAATAAAAAGCCCCCTAGGCTTTTTTACGAATAAACAATGAATAATTAAAATTTTCTAGTTAAATTTTCTTGAGAGTGCTCTTGAGTTTTTGGTGCGGAGCCCGTGGTGTAAGGGGTGCGAAGCCCGCGTAAGAGGTGCGAAGTCTAAAGTTATCTGGTTCTTTTTCCAACCCTAACCTCTCTTTCCATTTTATTTCTTGTGAAACTCTAGTTTTTCTTTTTTTTTATTTGTATTCGAAGGTGATTGCGATCCTGTATTACATCAAGGGTGCTACTAACTCATCCCTAGCCTGGGTATGACTCTTTTAGTCGCGTCTTCAAATCTTCACACTTAACCAGAGAGAAGAATCCCTAAAAACCAATCAAACCAGCAGTTCAAACTAATTGCTGTAATCAAATTTCACACACCCTGGCCCTGCACAGGGGGTTTTCCAATCAAGCTAAATTGTCTGATATTAATAGAAAAGCAAATAAATGGTTTCATCTCTGTCTAACTGCAGCATCTCAATACCTAATTTGTCACCCACGAGAAAACTGTTCGAGATGAACATGGGCAATGCACCAAAGTAGCTTTCCCGCATATTACCAGAAATATTGGAGCCCAATCCAAGAGATTAACATCGTAATGAACTGCCACAATCCTGAAAGGCCAATAGTATTATTGCCTTGATTGAGATCTCCAACGCAGACCACAAAATGCATGTGTAATATATACATTCAATAGTATAGATGCCATGATTGAGGTCCCTAATGCAGACCACTAAATACATGTGCAATATATACACAAATGTGAAACTGAGAATCAACTGGTTTGAGAAGAAGAGGTATGATAACCTCTATATGAAACCAAGGCATGAACCATATGATAGGCATCTGGTCAAGTGTGGTGGTCAATCAAAGTGTTGCCTGAGTAAGAATGAAGAGTTTTAGGCACCATGAGTTTTTATCCTTTGTGACTTTTCCAAACAGGCATTATCACTAATTCACTAATCTATCCCTTTTGTTACACCTGTCTCTACCTTAGAGGACCCCTAGACAACACCCATAGATGAGAAAAGGAGAGTATCCTTCAGCTTCTTGCTTCTGAGAGCTTTACCATCTCTTCTGATCAGGATCAGGGGCTATGCCGCTGGGGTAAAGCGGCATAGTTATCTATCAGTTCATCTTATAAGTGGCTCAGAAATTGGGGAAATCTGCTAGAGTTCGGGACGCCAATGTACCCTATTGTGGTTGGCAGATTAGGACACAGTGTGAACAAAGAGAAAAATCTGATGAGCACGATCACCCTACTAACCATGAATTTAGCTAGTGTCAGGTACTCCCTTGAGTCTATTGACCACCTCTTCCTCAATTGTGTGTGATAGCCTGACGATAGAGGCAGTGAATTTGAAAACGTTTGGGATTTATGGTTATGGCGCAAGAATATTAGGAACAGATAGTGATTTCCCTTGGACAAAGATGAACCCAATGAATTATGAATGTTTGTGATAAGGTAAATAAAATCCTCACTCTGATATTTTATCAGCCAACCCAAAAGAAGATTGTTTTAATCTAATGAACCATTCAGAATAACAGCAGCAAGCTTCACTGAGATTTATCAATATTCTAAAACTTGAAGGTTGCATTCAAATTCTCCATGCAAATATCATAGGAAATAGAAAGGAACTGATCAATTCTACTCACATTAGGTGACGAAGAAAAAAAGCAAAGTCAACACAATAAAGAACATACTGAACTAAAGCAAATGTGTTGGTGTGCACAATATACCAAATCTAACAACAATAAGCACACAGAAAACTAGTCAAAAATGAAAATTCCGGATTAGAAACCTTAGAGAGAATTCAACAGATATATGCATCACCAAAGATTATTTAATACTCATTCACAACAACAGCTGCAAAAGAACTAGCTTGCAACATTCAAAAAAGAAAGTGATATTAATTAAAAAACAAAATCTCACAGGGATAGAAGACAGGGTTGTAAGACGTCTTCCAACTGCACCATCTAAATTAGCATATTCTTCAGAGAGAACGACTGCAATCATCCTGTCATCATTTGTATCATTGTCTTGGCTGCTTAGAGAAGTAGAACTAGAACAGCCAGTTTCATTATGAATTACATTTGTCATGGTTCTGCAGGAAGATTAAAGCACAGTTCTTTCTTTGACAACCAAGTGGTGAATACTCCCTGTTGATTAAGCTGGAATATACGAGTCAGTTTTCATCTCAAAATGATCAAATAAATAACCATAGACTAGAAACTTATTACAGAAAGAGACTGCAGACCCACAAAGAAAGAATTCATAATGTAAGTCAGAGAAATCAAAGACATATAAGATTATATAATTGAACACTGTCATTAGTCATAGGATTTGCTTTCCAGTCTTCATGTTCAAACTCAAGAAATATCGTTTCTACTCGTTAATTATAATAAGAGAGTGGTGGATGCGGACTGTCGTGTGCGTGTGTTGTGAGTATCTCCTTTCCTTTAAAAAAGAGGTAGAGCCTACTCTCTTAATAAGAAAGGCCAGGAAAAGAATAAAACAGAAGTAGCCGAACTCTTTATTTAGAAGTTTTGTATGATGAATCCTTCAACCAGTCTCTCTTTTACCACTTTCCAAGATTTAAGACCATTCAAATAGTAATAATATTATTGGAATGCAGAGAGTTTGAGAACTTTTTCCTCATTACCTCATTTGAAAGGCCAAATTACACACACACACACACACACACACACACACACACACACACACACACAGATGTGAATTCACATGCCAAAAACTAGTGTGCAGCACAGTAATACCAAGTAACAATTTTGCCCCCCAAAACACTCAATGCTTATAATGTGTCTGCTCAAACTTATAATTTTTCATAGTAGTAAGAATTATTATGCTGTCCAACCTTCAGGCTCGAACTTAAGAATGCACAGTAAAGTCCAAATAAATTATTCTTTTTATATTCCCTTTTCACTTTCAGGAAAGGTTCAAGACAATGATGAGATGGTACAATGTATTTTTTTTTTTTTTTCCTGAGAAAAAATGGTGAACCCAATAGGTTCCCCGTTCTTCATTAAAATGTTTTTAATGAAAATATTCCTGAATAACATTAGGATGAGTACAAGGATTCTCCCAAGCCAAAATGCACATGCAGGTGCAAAATGAGAGAAAAATCAACAGAAACCATCCGAAAATATCCCGGTGCGGAAAACCTAATGGTGAATTAAGCCATAACCAACAAATATGTATATTTGAATTTGGTGTCATATCTAAATTTCATTCTTTTGGGGGGCTTTTCCATGAAATGTTTCTTAATTCCTTATTCACCCCTTAAATCTTTATATTCTAAATTCACACTTCAAATCATTCACACCACAAATCATATAAGTTGACAAAAAAAACCTCAGCTTAAAGTCTCTGGAAATATTCTAGGAATATTTCCTGAATATATTGGGAATGCTCCATGTCGCATCTGGAATATTCTCACAATTAATGGGGTGGCAAACATGAGTTTTTGTCCAAGTATAATTTGAGGTGTGAATATGGAAATATGAAGACTTTAGGAATATGTAAGAAATTAAAGAAGATTTCAGGTGTGAATATGAAAAGTCAGCTAATAATACAAAATTAGTTTAAATGTAAGCAAACAAATCAATAAAAGATCAATTAAAGATTAAAGCCAAATTAGTGACTTTTGTTAAACTTTATCGTCCGCCTGATGAAAATAATTAAAAAAACAGATTATATGGATCCAATCTGACCAAAACTACTCAAATACACATCAACCCGTGGATCTCAATCAAGAATCGGGCATCAGATTACAGTTACCGACTTAGATTCGAGAATGCAGCGATTAAGACGATCCAAATAAAAAAAGAATCAAGAAAAATACCAGCGACGAGGTTCGACGACGATCCGTTGTTCGATTCAAGAATCAATGGACGACGAGCTGGAGGACAATCGTGAAGGCAACAACCAAAGCTCGATGATCGATCTGCAGAGAGAGAGAGAGCACAGATTATAAAGAAAAGGGAGAGAAAAGCAGCAGTTTGAAGCGATCGGGTCTCTAACCTCCAAACGTCTGCGTTTCGGCGAACAGAGAAACAATTGCACAAAAAATGAAAAATTAGAGAGGTTTGGTTTTGGTTGGTTCTCAACGCGCCAACGGCAACGGCCGGTGGAAAAAGTGATAGAACGCGCGCGCACAAGGAAACGGGGAGCAAGAGAACGTGCGAAACAGCGATATATTATGCGACTTCCCGTACAGTGTGGTGAGATATTTTGAATGCGGGGAATTTGATTAGTTTTTGATAATATTTTTGTATTCCTGTTTTGTTAATGTTGTCACGAACCATGCGTGATTTGTTATTTGTTAGCCTGGGAGGCTCTCTGGTTGCCGTGTCCCTTTCTCACTGCTTTGCTGCAACTTTTGATGGGTGGATGAGACTGTTCGTGATTGTGGGGTCGCGGCCGCAATTGCTTGTCGTTTTCGATCGGCACGTGGGTCCACCCGGGCCCTTCTTGCCTGCTGATGTGGCCGTTCACGGGTCGGGTTTTAGGTACTCTTTCGGGTTTTGGGTCGGGTACTGGTTATGTTTAGCGATATGTTAGATATCTACAGCCACAAATAGATGGAGAGAATCTGTAGATATCAACATCTTCGGATATATAAAATCTTTATCCGCTAGGATATGGATTTTGAAAAGGATACGGATGAATATGTTTCTTTGAGCAAGGATATTCGCATGCGGATTCAGATATATATTTCCACGTAGGAATTGTCATTTCTTATTATTTATTTTGAAGCTAAGAAATTCCTTAAAATTTATGAGTAGAGTGTTTTGTGAAAAGATGATAATTGGAGAATATGTAAACCAATAAAATTATATCCCCTTTCAACTCAATGTTGACTTAGTTATTTAACTTAATTAAGTGAAATTACTTTTTCTCTCTCTTAATTTTATTATAATACTTTGTTATTGTATCGTCTTTACATATTTTTAACTAAGTTACATAAAAAACTCAGTTTAGCCTATTTATAACCCTGTACGATCCTACATAACCATGTACGATCCTATATATTTGATTAGTATTCATATCTGATTCGCTAATATCTTATTTGTATTAGATATCCGATTCGGTGAATACGGATATCATTTTTATATAACAATATTTGTATCCGTATCCGTATTCAAAAATTAGAAGTGAATATGAATATAATAAATGCTGTTGGGAATATGAAGAATATATGTGAATCTTTGAATTGAATTATGGTAAGATCTGTTGATCGAATCAATTGGATGATGGTTGAAGTGTGTTCTCCTTCCATCGGGGATGAACGTGGTATATTCACATGTTCAATTCCGACTTCGAATGAATGAGATATTCAAGTCTAAAGATTGTCTAATTCAAAACCAAAATGGAACTAAAAGTAGCTAAAGGCATTTAATCCCATATTGGCCATGGGATGAAAGTTTGAAGTGTTTAAATAGAGAAAAATGGAAACAAAGGGCGTGCTCTTTGGGTACTGGGAGTTTCGCGCGCGATTGGGAGGAAAACCATGCCCGCATATGCGCGCACCGCCGCTGGCGGCCGGCCAGCATCGGCACCGGTGCCGGGCCGTGCTCGGGCTCGGGCCCGGGACCGGTTCGAGTTCGGGTTCCCTACCCGGTCTGGTTCTTTTTGAACCAGTCTCACGGTATGAGTCACGCGGATCCTACCCGCTCCGCCTCCGGATCTGAACCGCCCAGCGCAACGGCTGTCTGTAAACCGTTGCGGCGGTTGGACGGTTGCTGCGGTTGAAACGAACCGTTGCAACGGTTCAGACCGAACCGTTGCAACTGTTGGTTGGGTTCGGACCAAAGTACCCCTCCCGGAGCGCTATAAATAGCGCTCCGATTCTCTCAATTAAGACACACTAACAAGAAATCTGCCTTCTGAACTCAGTCTGAAGGAGATCCTCTCTCTCTCAGTCTTGAAGTAACTTCCAAAAAAAGGAAGTGGAAAATCAGTAACTCGGTTTTCAAAGCAAGTGGGGATTCTGCAACTCAGTTTTCAAAGCAACTTCCAAGAGATTCTGTAAAATTCATTCTGAAAGAGGGCTCAGAAAATTCAACAGATTCTTTAGTAGAATTGTTGTCTGAATCTGGGACTCCAAAGAAGAATATTTTTCTACCTTCCTTCTTCCTCTACAGTGGGTGCTCCTCCAAAGTAAAGGCAAATATTCTCCAGAAATTTGTCTTAGTCCCGCTGCTTCAATAATCCTGTGAAGATACTGGTTAACTACGGTTCGACCGTACGGTGATTGTGGTAGTGCTATCCAAATACCGTGAAGGAGTGTTGTATCTTGGGAGACTAGCATCCAGTAACCCGTTAGCACCGGTGCGGAGGACGTAATTTTCTTAAGGAGATTCGCTTTAAGCGTACCTCACTCCAAGTACTGTATAAGTGAATTAATTTCTTTATACAGGGGTTATACTGATATTCAGTATATTGAGACTGACTTATACCAGTCTAATTGGTGTTTAACCAAGGAAGGTAATTGAAAGGTGGTTCTTTAATTAAGAAACGTTCTATTGAACAGAAAACCTCCCACCTGATATTAACCGACCTGGCCAATTAGATCGGTGATATTTCAGTGATATTGATTAGCTGTCAGATTGATCCTTGATCCCAACATTCTTAAGACAATTAGTACTATATTGAAGTTTCTTACTTCTATTCTGCTTGAACTTACAGAAAATGTCTGAGACTAATCAAGATAGCTCAAGTAAGGCACCAAACATGCAGCTACAAGATTTGATGCCTACTCCACTTCCTAACCCGAAGGAGAAGCCAGGAAAATTTGATGGCACAGAATTCAAGAGGTGGCAACAGAAGATGCTCTTCTACTTGACCACTCTACATCTGGCCAAATTCCTGCAAGATCCACCAGAACTCGGAATTGATCGGGACTCAGTCCTTGCAGTCGATGCATGGACTCAAGGTGACTTCCTTTGCCAAAACTATGTTTTAAATGGACTGGATGACTCTCTTTACAATGTCTACAGTCCTATCACAATGGCAAAGAAGTTATGGACCAGTCTTGATAAGAAGTACAAGACTGAGGATGCTGGTACCAAGAAGTTCGTCGTAGGACGATTTCTGGAATACAAGATGGTGGACAACAAGACTGTGATCAGTCAGGTGCAAGAGTTCCAACTTATCTTGCACGAGATAGAAGCCGAAAGTATGATTCTACCTGAAACCTTTCAGGTTGCTACTATCGTGGAGAAACTCCCACCTGCGTGGAGAGATTTTAAGAACTACCTGAAGCACAAGCGAAAGGAGCTGAAGTTGGAAGATCTCATTGTGAGGCTTCGAATTGAGGAGGACAACCGAAAGTTCGAGAAAAGGAGCAGTAAGAACTCCTATGAAGCCAAGGCCAATGTGATCGAAGACTCAAAGGGAAACCGTCTACTTCTAAAGGCTTAAAGCGGAAGAAGACTGCCCAAGGGTACAAAGGCAAGATCCAAGAAGGCAAGAACATGCGCTTCAAGGGAACCTGCTACATCTGCAACAAAGAAGGGCATAAGGCGAATGAATATCGCAGCCGTCTCAAAAAGAACAAGAAGAACCATCCACAGGCAAACTTAACCGACCATGCGTCGCCAAGCCTTTCAGCTGTGGTGTCAGAAGTGAATCTGACAACCAACAATAAGGATTGGTGGGTAGACACTGGGGCTACTTGACACATCTGCTCTGAGAAATTATTATTCTCTGAATATCAAAAACTAGAGCAAGATCAGCAACTATTCATGGGAATCTCAGCCATCTCCAAGGTTGAAGGAAAAGGCAAGGTTATCCTGAAGTGGACATCTGGGAAAGAGCTTACTCTGAACGATGTGCTACATGTTCCAGATATCCGCAAGAATCTGATCTCTGGATCAATACTTAATAAGAAAGGATTTAGAATGATTTTTGAATCAGATAAATTTGTACTTACTAAGGGTGGGATGTATGTGGAAAGGGTTATCTTGTTGATGGACTTTTTAAAGCCAATGTTGCAGTGGTAAATAAAAAGTCTATGTATTTGTACCCGAAGCTTATAAATAAAGAAAAATCTTCTGTTTATTTGCTTGAGTCTCCTACTTTATGTCATGCTAGATTAGGGCATGTAAATTACAAGTCATTAAAAAACTTGTCTAATCTAGGATATATTCCTAAACTCAACTTGGAAGAAATTCGCAAGTGTGAGATTTGTGTTGAGGCCAAGTTAATGAAAAATTCATTTCACTCAATTGATCAAAATACAGAACCTTTAGGGTTAATTCATAGCGATCTGTGTGACTTGAAGTTTATGCCAACTAGTGGCGGGAAAAAGTATTTTATTACTTTTATTGATGACTGTACAAGATACTGTTATGTGTATCTTTAAACAGTAAGGATGAGACAATGAATATGCTTATAACATATAAAGCCGAAGTTGAGAATCAACTCAATAAGAATATCAAGATTCTAAAATCCGATAGAGGCGGAGAATATGAATCAAATGATTTTAGTGAGTTATGTGCTAAATTTGGTATAATCCATCAAACAACAGCACCATATACTCCTTAGCAAAATGAAATTGCTGAACGAAAGAACAGAACTTTGAAGGAGATGGTCAATTCCATGCTCGTAAGTTCTGGAGCTCCGCAGAACTTGTGGGGGAAGCTCTGTTAACTATAAATTATATTCTAAATAAAAATACCCCACAAGAAACTTGGTCTTATACCATTTGAGTTATGACATGGAAGGACACCTTCCTACCATTACCTCAAAATGTTGGGGTACCTTGCAAAGGTGCTAGAACCATTACCTAAAAAGACTAAGTTGGGAGCAAAAATTATGGACTGCATATTTATAGGCTATGCCTTGAATAGTAGTGCCTATAGATTTCTGGTTCATAAATCAGAAATACCAGATATTCATGTAAACATGATTATTGAATCTAGAGATGATGTGTACTTTGAAGACATCTTTCCATACAAACGGGAAACAGATAAGACTTCTGGGAAAAGAACACATGAGATGGCATTCAGGGACGAGAGCCCCGAGGAACCGATTGTCAATGCGGAAATTGAACCAAGAAGAAGACAAAGATCTAGAATCTCAAAATCTTTTGGTCCAGATTTCATAGCATACGCTATTGAAAGCGAGCCTCAAACATTTAAAGAGGCTATGTCAACCCCAGAAGCACAAATGTGGAAAGAAGCTATAAATAGCGAAATAAAATTCATACTAAGTAATCATACTTGAGAATTGACAAACTTGCCTCCTGGCAGTAAACCAATTGGGTGTAAGTGATTTTCAAAAGAAAATTAAAACCCGATGGATCTATCGATGAGTACAAGGCTAGATTAGTAGCCAAGGGTTATCGACAAAAGGAAGGACTTGACTACTTCGATACTTATTCACCAGTAACAAGAATAAGCTCCATTTGGATGTTAATTGCAATTGCAGTATTGCATAACTTAGATATCCATCAAATGGATGTCAAGACTGCATTCTTAAATGATGAATTAAATGAAGAAATATATATGGAGCAACCTGAAGGATTTATAGTCAAGGGTCAAGAACACAAAGTGTGTAAATTGATAAAATTCTTATACGGTCTAAAACAGGCTCCAAAACAATGGCATGAGAAATTTGATAGTGTCATGATCAAAGATGGATTCACTATCAATGAATGCGATAAGTGTGTTTACACTAAAACAGTTGAAAATGCATGTATCATTGTTTGTCTTTATGTAGACGACATGTTGATACTTGGGACTAATATTGAAATTATTAAGTCCACTAAAAGAATGTTATCCAACAATTTTGACATGAAGGATCTGAGGGTTGCTGATGTAATTTTAGGAATTAAAATCACCATAACACCAGATGGAATCAGTCTATCTCAATCTCACTACGTGGAGAAGATGATAGAAAAATTCAAGGATCATGGGATAAAAGAGAATATAATTCTTTTCTCCCACACATTCACCTTCATAATAATACAGGAACTGGAATACGCCAGTTGGTGTATTCTCAGATTATCGGAAGTCTAATGTATTTGATGAATTGCACTAGGCCCGATATTGCTCACGCTGTAAGCAAGTTAAGCAGATACACCAGTAACCCTAGTGATGCACATTGGACTGCTCTGCTATGAGTATTGGGTTACGTATCATATACCAAGGAATATGCCTTGAGATATGGACAGTATCCACCTGTACTTGAAGGATACAGTGATGCTAATTGGATTGCAGATTCTGAGGAATCAAAATCAACTAGCGGATACGTATTTACTCTAGGAGGAGCATCAGTATCTTGAAAATCTTCCAAACAAACATATATTACCCGTTCCACTATGGAATCAGAATTCATAGCCTTAGATAAGGCCGGAGAAGAAGCAGAATGGCTTTGACAATTTTTGGAAGATATACCATTATGGCAAAAGCCAGTGTCCGCTATATGCGTACACTGTGATAATCAAGTAGCTATATCTAGGGCACAAAATGTTATATACAACAGTAAGTCTAGACATATTCGTCGTAGACATAATACTGTTAAGCAGTTGCTCTCAAATGGAATTATCTCTATTGACTTTGTCTCGTCAAAAGATAATTTAGCGGATCTGCTTACTAAAGGTTTAAGTGGAGAGCGTATAAACTGCGCATCAAGGGGAATGGGTCTAAAAGCCTAACCTTACCGAGTCAGCTTAATGAAACCTCACTTAGCGACTGGAGATCCCACGGACTAAGTTCAAGAGGAAAAACTAGTAATGATTAACTCAGCAAGTAAGCACTTGGGAGCTTGACTCCAATCCATTCCTAAGGTGCACATAAGTGCTTTTCTACAAGTGGATTAAGGATAAGCTTAACGCTTTAATGATGCCTATATCTTGTTACTAAACAAGTGGAGTAGAGTAGACTACTCTTAATAAGACGATCACCTATGTGAGTATAGAGTTGGGTCGGCTCTTTGGGAATTTCTATGGAGGCTGTTATTCCCTAAAGATACTCTCTGAAACCAAGAATGTTCAGGGCCAAAATAGACACAACTGAGAATCAAAGTTGATTTGGAAAGTTACTGTGAGAAGCTTGTTGACTTGGCTTACACTAACGGCTAACAGTTCAAGACCTAGTTCACTGATTAGCCAGTAAGTCCGATAAAGTTTTCGCTATGGAAGGTTCAAGACCTAGTTCACCTATCCTGATGCAGTTTCTTTTCTAAAGTACTTTTCACAATAGAGTCAGTCTCTTTGTGTGTCAAATCCTTGAATCTCCATTCATTGTGGGGGATTGTTGGGAATATGAAGAATATATGTGAATCTTTGAATTGAATTATGGTAAGATCCGTTGATCGAATCAATTGGATGATGGTTAGAGTGTGTTTGATTCCATTGGGGATGAACGTGGTATATTCACATGTACAATTCCGACTTCGAATGAATGAGATATTCAAGATATTCAATTCTAAAGATGCCTAATTCAAAGCCAAAATGGAACTAAAAGTAGCTAAAGGAATTTAGTCCCTCATTGGCCATGCGATGAAAATTTGAAGTGTTTAAATAGAGAAAAATGAAAACAAAGGGCGTGCCCTTTGGGTACTTGGAGTTTTCGCGCGCGATTGGGAGGAAACCATGCCGGCATATGCGCGCGCCGCCGCTGGCGGCGGCCGGCTGGCATCAGTGCGGGGCCAGGCTCGGGACTGGGCACGTGCTCGGGCTCGGGTCCGGGAACCGGTTCGGGTTCGGGTTCCCTACCCGATCTGATTCTTTATGAACTGGGTCTCACGAGTATGGGTCATGCGGATCATACCCGCTCCGCCTCCGGATCCGAACCGCCCAGCGCAACGGCTGTCTGTAAACCGTCGCAGCAGTTGGGCGGTTGGACGGTTCATGCGGTTGAAACGGTTCAGACCGAACCGTTGCAACTGTTGATTGGGTTCGGACCAAAGTACCCCTCCCGGAGTGCTATAAACAGCGCTCCGATTCTCTCAATAAGACACACTAACAAGAAATCTGCCTTCTGAACTCAGTCTGAAGGAGATCCTCTCTCTCTCTCTCAGTCTTAAAGTAACTTTCAAAAAAGGGAAGTGGGAAATCAGTAACTCAGTTTCCAAAGCAAGTGGGGACTCTGCAACTCAGTTTCCAAAGAAATTTCCAAGGGATTCTGTAAAATTCATTCTGAAAGAGGGCTCAGAAAATTCAACAGATTCTTTAGTAGAATTGTTGTCTAAATCTGGGACTTCCAAAGAAGAATATTTTCTACCTTCCTTCTTCCTCTACAGTGGGTGCTCCTCCAAAGTAAAGGCAGCAAAAAAATTGACCCTTTTTTCTATTTCTACAGATCAGGCATCTCTGTTTCCTTCTCATGGAACGGTGAATTTCTGGGCCGAGCTGGATTTGAACCAGCGTAGACATGTCGCCAACGAATTTACAGTCCGTCCCCATTAACCGCTCGGGCATCGACCTAGGAAGAATTCATTCTAGGCTTATTGATAATCCATGATCAACTTGTTGGCCCAAAGGCCATTAGCCAATATTTTGATGATAACAAACCATATTTAGTTATGTGTTTAACAATCTTCTTTAAAAGAATTTCAGGTTTAACAAGTTGATTTGACGGCTCCACATCAAGACTCACAAGTTTGGACGCCGCTAAAGATTTGCATTCCCAAGCCAAGCACGGTAGAAAGCTTCGGGATCAAAACAATGAAGAAAAGATCAAGAGTTGTAATTTACTTTTCTTTTTTAGATATTTTGTCAAAACCTAGATGTTAGAGGTAGATGATTTGGGATTGTCACTCACACACACTTAGTTTTGCTTCATGGCTTCAAAAGAATTTTTATTTCAGAATTTCTAACTTAGTTTTAGAAATACCATGTTTTGAAAAATCAGTTTTAGAAAAACAGTTTTATCAAAAAGGATTTTTTAATAAATGATCTAACATGGTTGAGTATTGATCTATAATCATACCCTCAGGTTTATTAGGTCTAGCACCTTATTTACAAAATCCTCAAACCAAAAGATCAAACCAAATTTCCTTTCCCAGTTTTCTGCAGACTCTGTTAAACAGATCTGACAGAGTCCGGTCGACCGACCTGTCAACCGACGTGCACGGCTGTGCATGTGTGCGCGTCTCGGCCGACCGCTCGGGTCGACCGGGCACTTATCAGTGCTCTCTGTTTATCTCAGTCGACCGAGTCGGCCGACCGTTTTCCCCAACGGTCAGAAATATGACCGTTGGCGGTCGACCGACCCGGTCGACCGGTAGTTGTCAGAAAGTCTGACAGACTCCAACAGCTCTATTTTCTGACAGATTTTGTTGGGATCTCACCCAACGAATTTCTCTAGCTGTGTAGTTGGTTTTTTCATCCACTATAAATAGTGGGTCATTTCAACATGATAAGACAACAATTGACAAAAAAATTTTACAAGATTTACAAGTTTTCAAAAGCCTTTCATTTTTCATCAAAGCCAAAATTCCAAACACCTACTTGAAGCAAATCCCTCTACTTCACTCTAGGACTAAAACCCTTTTGTCTCCGCTCTAGCAGAACAATGGTTTATCCTTCTTTCGAGGAGAACCATTATTTCTGGGAGAAGTGTAGTCCTCCAAGACTTTGAGCACCTCAATATCCCACAAATATTGAGGAATAGTTCTTTAGACCAATTCATGGCTATTAGAGAAACGGTTTATACCTCACTGATACCCTACTTTTATACCAATCTTGCTTTTGAGGGTAATCGGGTTAGGTCCAGAGTTCTAGGGAGAGACATTGATATCCCTCTAGAACAATTTGCTGATTTGTTTCATCTCTCCTGTGGAGGAGTTGATGTATATTCCTTTGACCTACATGACTTTGAGTATCCGGCCGGTGAGTCTGCGCTCACCGCGTCAACCTTGATTCACGGGGATGACAACCCCGGCTTAGTAAGGAATGAGGAGGTGAATAAATTCACTCTCACCGCTCAAGTCCTTACCAAGTTCATTTTCTACAACATTTTACCCAAATCAGAGGAATACAGTCATGCTAGGGGTCCTGTACCTTTGATAGTCTATTGCCTTCTGAAGGCATTAAGATTAATATCCCCCGCTTCATAATTTCCCACATGACTTCTGATCACGTCCTTGTCCCCACGAGGCACTTGCCTTATGGGATGCTCATTTCGTATCTCCTTAAACAACTCAATTTTGATCTATCCTCTGAGACTACCACTGAACCCTCAGTGAACCTCAATAGCACCTTTTGAAGAGGATGCAACCTAGGATGCGCATCCCGCTCCTGAGCAGCGTCCTATTCCTCTAGCTCATGCCCCAGGGTCTTCTTCTACCCCAGGGACTTCCTCTGCTCCCGGGCCATCCATTCCTTCAGATCTTCAGGCCCTCATTTCGTCTGAGCTTCGTACTCAGATTCAGGAGCATCAGTCTTGGGTCGAGTAGCGACTGACCCAGATTTCTGCGGCGGATGCAGCTCATCGTGCGGAGATGGACTTACGTTATCAGGGACTTCGCAATGACATGTCCTATTTTGCGGATTCCATACGGTATATGGACTCGCAATTTAGTGCACTCTTTGTGAAGTACGACTTGCTTGGTCTTGACCCCACGCCATTTGCCCAACCGCTTCCTGTCTCCGGCCCTCCTTTTCCAGTTAGGGCTCCTTCTGCTTCTTCAGCACCACAGCCAGGTGTTGCAGCTATTGATCCAGAGGAGGAGGTTTCTGATGATGATGAGGATGATGATGATGCTGTTATGGCTGAGAAGGATGCAGAGGTTGCTGCAGGCGTTGCGGACAGCTCATCCGACGATGAGGAGGACGACGATGATGAGGACGACGACGACGACGATGAGGAGTGACTTCCCCTTTTGATGATGTCAAAAAGGGGGAGAGATATTCTAGAGAGACTTCACTTTCTTGGGCTTATAATTTGTGTATTGTTTGTGTTTTTGTGTTGGAACATTTTGTTATGTATTTGATGTTTGTGTGACATGTATTTTTTATCTATGTGTTTTTTTGTATGAACATGTGTTTATTTATGGCATGAGTTATCTTTTCTGGCATGGACTGGTGTACGATTGCTTATTATTTATGTCATTTATCTATGCCTGAGTATATTTTTATGATATGCATGTGTTGAGGGGGAGCTTCACTTGAAGTCTCCACCCAAAATATTTGTAACAACTATGTATGTTTTGTCATCATCAAAAAGGGGGAGATTGTTGGCCCAAAGGCCATTAGCCCGATATTTTGATGATAACAAACCATATTTAGTTATGTGTTTAACAATCTTGTTTAAAAGAATTTCAGGTTTAAAACAAGTTGATTTGACGGCTCCACATCAAGACTCACAAGTTTGGACGCCGCTAAAGATTTACATTCCCAAGCCAAGCACGGTAGAAAAGCTTCGGGATCAAAACAATGAAGAAAAGATCAAGAGTTGTAATTTACTTTTCTTTTTTAGATATTTTGTCAAAACCTAGATGTTAGAGGTAGATGATTTGGGATTGTCACTCACACACACTTAGTTTTGCTTCATGGCTTTAAAAGAATTTTTATTTCATAATTTCTAATTTAGTTTTAGAAATACCATGTTTTGGAAAACCAGTTTAGAAAAACAGTTTATCAAAAAGGATTTTTTAATAAAATGATCTAACATGGTTGAGTATTGATCTATAATCATACCCTCAGGTTTATTAGGTCTAGCACCTTATTTACAAAATCCTCAAACCAAAAAGATCAAACCAAATTTCCTTTCTCAGTTTTCTGCAGACTCTGTTAAACAGATCTGACAGAGTCCGGTCGACCGACCCTGTCGACCGACGTGCACGGCTGTGCATGTGTGCACGTCGGCCGACCGCTCGGGTCGACCGGGCACTTGTCAGTGCCCCCTCTGTTATCTCGGTCGACCAAGTCGGCCGACCGTTTTCCCCCAACGGTCAGAAATATGACCGTTGGCGGTCGACCGACCGGTCGACCGGTAGTTATCAGAAAGTCTGACAGACTCCAACAGCTCTATTTTCTAACAGATTTTGTTGGGATCTCACCCCAACGAATTTCTCTAGCTGTGTAGTTGGTTTTTTCATCCACTATAAATAGTGGGTCATTTCAACATGATAAGACAACAATTGACAAAACAATTTTTACAAGATTTACAAGTTTTTCAAAAGCCTTTCATTTTTTCATCAAGCCAAAATTTTCAAACACCTACTTGAAGCAAATCCCTCTACTTCACTCTAGTCATTTTGCACTTCACAATCCCAAGTACTATCTCTACATATTGGTTATAAGATTGTGCTAAGTGAGCTTTTTGTGATCAAGTGTGATCAATTTTCTCTTGTGCGAAGTTGTAGAGGCATCGGCCTCAAGCGAGCTAGTGTGCTCCAAGTGGTGTTGCGACATCACGAGAGATAGGACAAGTGTGTCCTTATATTGGAGATCCAGTGGGATCAACAATAGTGGAAATCCTTCAAGTGTGAAGGCGGGGACGTAGAGCGTGGCTCGAACCTCGGAAACAATCCTCGTATTTGCGTTTGCTCAAATTTCTCTAAACTCAATCTCCTTATCACTTGCTTTACTTATTGCTTTATATCTTGCAAGCATTCTAATTTGAGCTTATTTTTTTAAGTAGATTTAAATTCCGCATTATTG